>PVJD01007194.1:0-87565 GCA_004026545.1 Mormoops blainvillei | reverse complement strand
TCTTCAGTCTTTTTTAATTTATAAGAGCCCCTTTCCTTTCTTTCTTTTTTCCCTTGCAATTTATTTGTTTAGAAAACCAGGTCATTTGTCTTTTACAACTTCCAATCATCTGAATTCCACTAAATACGTCTCCACAGTGTAGTGGATGGCAGGTCTGCTTTAATTATATAAACCAGTTCTCAGCACTAAAAATTTCTAAGATTGGTGAAATTTCACCTGTTTTCCTAAGTAACAATTGATCCATGCCAAAATGTCATGGTTCAAAAAAACCCATTGAGAGTTCTCCCGACAGAGAATGAACCCCAATCTTCCTCTCTTCCTTCCCTGTTCAGTTTGACCTCTGAATGCATCTAACAATAATTTCAAGGACCTCACCCCTTCCCTTCCATCTCTTTATTTCTGTTAATAGAGTAAAGCAACATTTTTTTAAAATTTACTCAGTAGTGTCGCACTGTTAGGAGCCACTTCGCGCTCCACCAGAAGTGGTTGAGGGACCCTGTGCTGTTTCTCAGCATTCTCACAAGTGCTTGGTAGAGAGAGATGGTTAACTTTTGCCATCATGGTAGATATGCAATGAAGCCTCATCATGGCTTCAATTTGCATTCCACCGAGTACTAATGAGGTTGAGTATCTTTTCAGGTGTTTATGGGTTATAGGTTCCCTCTGCTCTGAAATTCATACTCATGTCCTTTGCCCATTTTTAAATTTAGGTGGGTGTTTTTTCCTTTGCTTAATGATTTGTAGAGGGTCTTTGTCAGTTCAGGATACTAAATCTTTGTCAGTTGTATTTGCTGCAAATCTCTCTCCTCAGTTTATGTTTTGTCTCTTTACGGTATCTTTTGACGAACAAAAGTTCTTATTTTAAATGTAGTTAAATTTACCAACTTTTTTCTTTATGTTTGTGCCTTTTAAATATTTTTATTGATTTTACAGAGGAGAGAGAGAGACCAACTTGTCGTCCTACTTCTTTATGCATTCGTTGGCTGATCCTTGTATGTGCCCTGTCCTGTGACTGAAACCTGGTGCATAGGGACAATGCTTTAACCACCTGAGCTATATTTGTGCTTTTTCACTAATCTTAAGAAAGAAGTCATTCACAGCCACAGCTGATATATTCTTTTATCATTTATTCTCAAATGTGTATAGTTTTGACTTTCTTAACTTTCACATTTATCTTTAATTCAATAGGCATGTATTATTGTTTGAAGTAGAGATCCAATTTTATTTTTATCAACGTAGATAATGGTTTGCTACATAGTTCAGTTTTCTTCCTTGTGGTCTGCAGTGCAGTTTCTGTTCCATGTCCAGTTCCCATGTAACCATGGGTCTGTTTCTGGCCTACCTATTCTGTGAGTCTCTGTCAGTCTCTACACCAGCGCCACACTGTCTGATTAATCTAGCTTTAGAATAAATTTTGATATATGTTAGGGAAAGGCTGCCATCCTACACACACATCCTTTTTTCCCACTTTTTCAGAAGCGTCTTGGTTATTTTTGACCCTTTGTTATTCTGTATAAATTTTAGACTCATATTTTCAAATTACATGGAAATATTGAGACTTTTATTAAATTTTACTAAATCTATATAAATTTAGTTCAGCCTGTAAATCAAATTTAATTCAGTTGGGGGATAACTGACATCTTTATAACACTACATATTTCCATCCAAGAACATCATTATATACAATTCAGAAACCATTAAATAATGCCTGGTTCACTACCTAGTCATAGATATGCACTAATTAAAAGTATAAAGAAAAGTAATTGAAAGTATAAAGAATAGCCAGAGAATGATTCAATCAACATCCAATCCAGTGTCACCTGTTAGGGGGAAGAAGGGATGTGGATGTGTCTATAGGGAAAGAAGTAAGAGATCTCTAAGGTAATAGTTTATTTTGTAACCTTAGTGATGGGTATACCAATGTTTTTTCTACTATAACTTTTTAAACTGGACATATACATTTTATCAACCTTTTTGTACACATGGCATTTTACAATAAAGGAGATGTTTGCCAAACGAACTGATTCAGTACAAAAGCATTAAATTTTTTATTTTTCTTCTTCACATTATATAAACCTACAGGTAAGGAATCGTAAATCCAACATTTTTGAGGACAGCTATGCCCCACTATGTACCATGGGCATAGTTGTTTTCTTAAAATTATTTCTGACATTCTGGGTGTTTTTGTATTTTTGACATTCAAATTAAACTACCAAAATTTTAGAGTGTACCATGTCTTTATGAATTTGAGTCACTCCTCTTGTTGTACAAGCAACCTAGTAGCATTCAAATTGAGTTGGTATACATTCACTCATTCATTTATTCATTTGCAAAATGTACGCATAACTCATTGTGCTAAAGGGCTGGGAAATACAAAAAACATGAACATTTCTGCATACAGAAAGAATAGATGAAGTAAAATGAAATAAGACAAGTGCTCAAATAACGATGGTGTCTGATTGAAGAAGCAGAAGTGATAATAAGCACAAAATTGCAAGATTTCAAAAGAGGGTGAGTGGACATCTATCTGATTGAAGGCAATGGGGCCAGGAAATAGTCACAAATCATTAGTTCTTGGTTTAAAAGCCTGCAAAAAATATGCATATATTTCAGCTCTTTTACTCATATTCCAATTTTAGGTCTTATTAAAAGAGGCTAACCAACATGTGGATTCATGATCACTGGGCCCATTCTCTTCCGGCTCCAAATTGTTTTGGTTGGAACTTTCAAATGAGAAAGAATTTCATCTCCGTTCCAACCCTACCATACAGAAAACTACACATCTTTAGGAATTGCAAATATAGCACATTTTGAGAGGGCCAAGAGACTGGTTTTCTGCAAAGGTTTTACCTGTCCAAAGGCCTGTAGCCAACCCTGCATAATTTATATGTACCCCTGAGAAGCCTGAAAAGAAGCCAGTGCTAATTGACTGAATTGATCATGTCAGCTGGCTGCTTTGGTCTCATGGAAACCCGCTCGCACACTCAATAAGTTCGCTGGGGGAATAAAGGAAAAAACTGATTATCTGACACTGTGTTGCCTATTCCCTGCTGTCCACTGCCTCCCCAAACCCCTTGCCTGAACTCTTCTAAATGGTTGTTTGACTAAATCTTTTTGTTTTCAATCAGTTTCCCTGGTTCTCTGTTTACATAACTTGTTAATATCTATAGTCAGTAGAAAGTGTGTACAGTTGCCAGAGGAGCTTAAAATATTTCTGAGGCAGACATGATGGCAGAAAGAGTGTGCATGCGATACAAGGGGACCTACAAAACTAATGTCATTTTTCTCACTTCACATCCCAGAGCCAAAGCCTGCCATGGGGCGCACTCAGCAATCACTGACATTTCCAAAGTGGCAACACTAGTGATGTGAAGAGTCCTTCTCTTTTGAAAGCGCTGCTGATTTTTAAGCCTGGGCAGAGATAGGAGACATATTCTTGGCCTGGTAGAGCTTCATTTTCACTTATTAATGCAAGAGTTTGTAATAATTAAATTCATGATCAGTAGCAACTGCTGTCCTGAGAAACTTGTCTCCCAAATGTGTACAAAGGGAGAGTCAAATTGCCCATTGAAAGGGTTAGTGGATCCATATACTATCCTGAATCCTGGGCACTGTTTCAACCTTCCCCAAATTATGTGAATCTATAATAAGGAATGGCCTGAGATGTTGGCAGAGTAGGTATGAGCTTGGGAAGCCAGAGCAGATGGAAATTTATCCTGCCTCTTTGAAACAATTCTTTCTTTGGGATATTTTTAAGCCCACAATTTATGGGATCACATCACCTCACTGTGCACCAAGTACAGCTTTAAGAAAATTATTTTCTAGGGATTTTAATATGGACTGTAGAGTAGACACATGGAGCTATGCCTCTACAAAGCCCTCATGTTGGTTAATTTCATGCATCAACTTGACTGAGCCACAGAGTTCCCAGATATTTGGTTAAACATTATTCTGGGTACCTGTGAGGCTGTTTCTGGATGAGAAATAGTGTAGATTGCCCTCTCTAATATGAGTGGGTCTCATCCAATCAGTTGAAGGCCTGAATAGAGCAAGAAGGCAGAGTAAGAGAGAATTCTCTCACCTTATCTCTCTTCAAGCCAAGACAGTGGTCCTCTCCTGTCTCTGGACTCAGACTCATAATGGAAGTTACACCTCCACTCTCCTGGTTCTCAGGCCCTCAAACATAGGCTGAAAAACTATATTATCAGCTCTTCTGGGCTTTCTGGCTTGCTGACTACAGACTTTAAGACTTCTCAGCCTTCATAATTACATGAGTCATTTCCTTATAATCTTTCTCTCTCTCTCAATCTCTCTCTCTCTCTCTCTCTCTCTCTCTCTCTCTCCCCCTCTCTCTCTCTCCACCCCCCAAACAGGTTCCATTTCTCTTAAGAGCCCAGACTAACATAGCCCACAGTCATACACTAACCGAATGCTTCATCTCCAATAGCTTAGACTTCCGCATGTCCATTCAGCAACTGGAGACCATAGCCATCAAACTCTAAACAACCACTGATTTCTTTTACATTAAGAAGAAATGATATTTCTGCATGAAAAACTGTCACTGAATAACATATGTCACTCAAAAACAAAGGACCTAAAATAAAAGCCTTCAACTCCTTCATGGCATCGGTGACACAAACAAAATATGTAACCCTCAAACTTATTAAATCAAACCCCATACAAAATATGTAACCCTCAAACTTATTAAATCAAACCCCTCCAATGTTTATTTGATTTTTTCCTTTTTCACTTTTAACTTTCCTATTTAATTTTCACAAGACTTGACCTTGCCTGGTTCAACACAGTTCCACAAATCATGAAGCAAATGAAACTTACAGTTGCCAAGAAACAGGGCTAAGCCTTATCCCTGAGCTTACACCAAGGATAGTTTGAACAGTGGTAAATCAACATGCTGATAGATAAGATTATTATGAAACTAAAAAAAAGGGGGATCTTTACATTCTATACAGGGAAGTCCTGTTTAAATCAAAGCTGACTTGATAGAGTATGACTTTAAATACATAAAATTGTATTGCTAACGCTTCCCTTTCTCCTCAAATGAAGATATATGTGCAAACAAAATACTTGTATGAATTTAAAATATGTTTGACCATAGGAGCCTTTTAAAAATAAAATTTTTTTACAGCATAGGGAATACGGTCAATAATACTGTAATAACTATTACAGTGTCAGGACGCACCAGACTTATAGGGGAATCACTTTGTAAGATGTCTAACCACTGCGCTATATAACTGAAATTCATAATATTGATGGTCAACTGAAATTTAAAGAATAAAATAAATTTTAAATAAATAAAAATAAAAACGTTCTACACTGATCTACTTTAAAAAGGGGATAAGCGTCATTCCTTCTGCATGTGGTCTTGCCCTTCTTGCCCCCAGTGCTTCCCAGTGAACTCTGGCTGAACCTGAGAGCTCTTTGTTTGTTACACTCAAATTGCCATCTCTGGAACACATGACCAAAAACACAAGCAACAAAGGAAAAGTATAGATAAATTAGACTTCGTCTACATTAAAACTTCTTGTGCTGCAAATGATATCATTTTTTTAAAAGCAGACTTTATCACGTGAGAAAATAGTTGCAAATGTTATATGTAAGGGGTTGGTACCCAGAATATATAAAGAAACCTTAAAACTCAAGAATAAAGTAATAAGTAGCCCTGATGATTAGTGACATTGAGTGTCTTTACATATATCTGTTGGCCATCTGTATGTCCACTTTAGAGAAGTGTCTATTCAGGTCCCTTGGTCATTTTTTTAATTGGATGGATTGTTTTTTTGGTGTTGAGTTTTTAAGTTCTTTATAAATTTTTGATATTAACCCCTTATGAGACTTACCATTGGTGAACATGCTCTCCCATTCAGTAGGTTGCCTTTTCATTTTGTTGATGGTTTCCTTTGCTGTGCAAAAACGTTCCAGTTTGATGCAGTCCCATTGCGTTATTTATGTTTCCCTTGCCTGAGGACATATATCAGAAAAAAAATATTGCTAGGAGAAATGTCCAAAATTTACTGCCTATGTTTTCTTCTAGGATTTTTATGGTTTTAAGTCTAACTTAAGTCTTTAATTCATTTTGAGGTTACTCTTGTACAAAATGTAAGCTGGTGGCCTAGTTTCATTTTGTTCACATATTTGCCCAATGTTCCCAACGACATGTTTTGAATAGACTATTTTTAGCCCATTGTGTGCACATGCCTTCTTTGTCAAATATTAATTGACCACGAAGACATGGATTTATTTTAGACTCTCTGTTCTGTTCCATCAATCTGTATGTCTGTTTTTATGCCAGTACCAAGCTGTTCTGATTAGTATGGGATAAGAATGTAGATTGGTGCAGCCACTGTGAAAAGCAGCATGGAGTTTCCTCAAAAAATTAAAAATGGAACTGCCTTATGATCCAGTGATTCCACTTCTGGGACTATATCCAAAGAAACTTGAAACACTAATTCCAAAGAATATAGGCACCCATATGTTCCTTGCAGTGTTGTTTACAATAACCAAGGTTTAGAAGCAACCCAAATGTCATCGGTAGATGAGTGGATTAAAAAAGCTGTGTTACATTTACACAGTGGAATGCTACTTGGCCATAAAAAAGAAAATCTTACCCTTTCTGACAATATAGGCAGACCTGGAGAGTATTATGCGAAGTGAAATAAACCAGTCAAAGAAAGACAAATACCATGTGATTTCATTTATGTGTGGAATATAATGAACAAAATAAACTAACAAACAAAGTAGAAACAGAGGCCCTAACCAGTACAGCTCAGTTGGTTGGGCATCATCCTGAAAAACAAAAGGTCACCAGTTTGATTCCTAGTCAGGGCACATGCCTGGGTGGCAGGTTCAGTCCCTGGTCAGAGTACATATGAGAGGTAACCAATCAATGTTTCTCTCTCTCTTTTGCTCCCTCCCTTGCCTTCCCTCTGAAAATAAAGTCTTTTCAAAAATAGAAACAAGCTTGTAGATACAGAAACTGACAGTTGTCAGAGGGGAGAGGGTGGGAGGGCTGGGTAAAAAAAGGTGAAGGGATTAAGAAAAAAAACCTCATAGACATGGAAAACAGTATGGTGATTACCAGAGGGAAGGATGGGTAGGGGAGGAAGAAGAGGGTAATGGGATGATAAATAGTGGTGGAAAAAGACTTGACTTGGGGTAGTGAACACACAATAATCCAGTATATAAGTGATGTTTTATAGAATTGTACACCTGAAACCTATATAATATTAACCAATGTCACCCGAATAAAGCCAATAAAAAATAAATGAAATAAAAATAAGAGTATTTTTTTCAAAAAAAATGAATAACCCAATTTTACAATTAGCACAGAAGCAGAACAGACATATCTCAAAAGAAGATATACAAATAGCAAATGAGAATATGAAGAGATAATCCACATCTTCAGTCACTAGAAAAATGCACCTCAAAGCCACATTAAATGTCACTTCATAACTACTATAATGATTACACTGTAAAAGACAGACCATAATAAGCATTGGTGAGGATATGAAAAAAATTGGAATGCTCAGACATTGTTGGTAAGAATATAAGTTGTGTAGCCACTTTGGAAAAGTTTGGCAGTTCCTCAAACTGTTAAACATAGAGTTACTATATGACCCAGTAATTCCACTCCTAGGTGTGCACCCAAGAAAAATAAAAATATCTGCCCACACAAAAACTAGCACACAAATGTTCATAACAAAATTCTTTATAATAGCCCAAAAGTAGAAAGAACTCAAGTGTCTACCAACTGATGAACACATAAAAAAAATGTGACATGTCCTTAAAATGTCCTTAAAATGGAATATTATGGTAATAAAAAGAATGAAGTGCTGACCCCTGCTACCACATGGAGAAACCTTGAAGGCATTATGCTTAATGACAGGAGCCAGCCACAAAAGATTGCATATTTTTTTATTCCATTTACATGAAATGTTCAAAATAGACAAGTTTAGAGACAGAAAGTAAATTAGTAATTGCCAGGAACTGAGGAGGATCGGCTAACGGGGCTTCTTTTTGGAGTGATGAAATGTTCAAAAATCGATGTGGTGAAGGTTGCCCCACCCTGGGAACATATTCAAAATCACCGAATTGTACACTAGGTGAATTGTTACTAGGTGAATTGTGTAGTATGTGAATTATATCTGAATAAACCTGTTTTCTTTTTTTAAGTCATCTCAGAAGCAGAACTCCATTACTCTGCAGGTCATCATTTGAATGGTGTTTGGGGGAACACTGCAAGAGAGGGCGGGCGTGTTCTGATTCAGCATTTGTGGAAATTTGGAACAGAACATTTCTGAAGTCTCTTGATAGTTCTAACCAACCTTTCCTCCTCACCACTCAGACAATTTTAGAATCACTTATACTACAGCAGATAGAGGCAGCTGTCCAGAAGTACCTGAAAGTTCTGTAATTTAAGATGTAGCTGGGCCTAGGAAGGAACACCTTTGTACTAAGTGGCTGTGAATTTTCTGAGGGCCGACTGCAATCCACCCACGGCTTTAGAGCTGTGAAAGCCACCTGAGAGTCCCAGGATTTTGACAGATGAGCTCTCTCAGCATGATGCTTCCTCCCTGGTGTCTGACATGCAACTGTTGATATACTCTCTCCTCTTCAAACGCGGGCTAAGTCTCTGAGAAAATATTACAAGAATGGCTTTTCCATTGATTTACTACTCCCAGTTCTCACCCCAGAGTCAGAATTAAAATTTACCCACGTTACTTGAAGCCACTCTAAGTTGTAAGGTGAGTATTTAAAAATGTGTATTAACTCCGGTGACCTTCAAATGTCAATGCATTTTCCCTGAGGATCAAGAATCCCAGGTCTTTTGCATTTGCCCCACAGACTCAATTTAGTTTTCAGTAGGCATTGCCCCAACTACCTTGTACCTTACAAGGATTCCTACTGAGAAAATAAATTGAATTATCATTTTAATTTAGTATATTGAACTTTCTTGCAAAGTGAGTGAAATTATTGCAAGACAACTTTCTTTTTAAAATGGGAATGGATTAAATGCTCCTGTCTAAGCAGCAACATGTGATTTTCAGAAAATGTTTTCATAGTTTCCTACCTGCTGAAATATGAAGGGGGACTCAAAAAAAAAAAATTATCTTCTGGACAGCGGGCTCCTTGTAGTACAGGCTTCCCCTGCTAGATGAGTATTCTAGAAAACCATCTGTATCATGGTACCAGCTGACGTTGTTGTGAGAGGCTGCGTTCGGCTTCAGTGAATTTTTCTGAAGACTCTTTCAACACATTTGCCCATTTCATGATGGGTGATTTACAAGCACACCTGCCCACACCTCACTGAGTGTTCAGCAGTTTTTGACCAAAAAACAGCATGACCCTTGTGCCCCACCCTCCCTATTCACCTGATCTCATCCCAAGCGACATTTTTTGTTTCCCTGGATGAAAAATCCTCAAAGAGAAACATGTTGCCCATGTGCAAGAGGTGATACAAGAAATGGAAAAGCACTAAAAGGCATCAAAATCGATGAGTTCAATAATTGTTTTGAGCAGTGGAAGAAACGTGTTGATAGGTGTATTGCATCAAATGGAGAGCACTTTGAAGGTGACTGAAGTGTAAACATGTAAGAATAAATACACAATTTTTCATAAATAAATTCTGTTTTGGGGGGTCTCCCCTCATAGTTATATATAAGATAGAAGATATATTCACAAGAAGCCTTTTTCTGCACACTCCTACCCCCAGATCTGGGTAACGGCTGAAGTAAACCATCCCAGAAAGACTGCTATCTGAAGTGGGGGTGTACCCATCACTCTGAGGGCCAGAGGAAGGTAGAGTGGCCTCAGCAGAGAGAGACTTTGGATAAAGCAGTTTTCAGAATTGAGATGGGGAGGGGCAGGCAAAAAGAACCAAGGGCTGAAGGTCTTGCTGATGAATCCTGGTAACAACAGACTCAAATGGAAGTTAATAAAACAAAGAACTGCCCATTTACATTTATTACACGTTAAACTTCTTTGCATACAAAAGATGATGACGGATGCAAAACAAGTGCTGGATACTGCATGTCTGCCAGTGGGGCATGTGAGAAGTGCCAGCTCCCCAGGTTAGGCCAGGGAGGCAGCTGCAGGCAGGATCAGTGGGACTGGGGAGGGAGTGGATCCAGGGTCTTTGGGACTACACTAAAACTGGCATTTTCCTAAACCAGGAAATTAAACTACTACCACAAATCCATGGCTACAGTGGAGAGCGAGGCAACCCCCAGCAATGGAGTGCAAGCCACTTAGTCCTAAAATAGGCTTGAGATAGTCCATGTAGCTTGATTCGGCATTTTATAGACCATCTTCTGCAAAACGTTCAGTCTGAGTCAGGTTGTCTATCAGATGCAAAGTTACTTGAACCCCAAAGAAGGGGAGAAGCAGGGCTGGTATTGAGGGGTAGGGATCGGTGAGGGTCCACCCAAAGGGTTTATGTTCCAAGCAGCCCAACCTGCTCCATGAGAGGCTGCATCCTGTCCCTGTTGTACCTCTCAGTTCCCACCTGGGAGGTGCTATTGCCTGAGTGACTTCCACAGCTCAGAAGCCCTTAGGCAGAGTTCCTGAAGTTCTCTTACCAATGTCCCAGCACCACCTATTCTGAAGAAACACTGATTTTCACAAAAGAACAAATACATTGCAGATGCATTGGTGATGCTGGGCTAGTGGAAGAGTAGAAGCTATTGAGCCACCCTGGGTTCTTCCCTTTTTCCTCCACCCTGAAGCCCCTGTGGCGCTGTCCAAGGTGCCCGCTCTCCCACGCAGCTGCCGTAGACAGGCTGGGGCCAGGCCCAGAGGAAAGAAATCAAGTCCTCGGGCAAACCTCTCAGCGCTGGATGCAGCTGCCCTGGAAAAGAGCATCTAGGCAGGTATTCGCTTGCGGAGCCCTGTGAGCTCAGTCCTGCTCGGTCGGAGCCAGGGTGTTCCACTTTCCTGCCCAGCTGCTGTTCCCCTGGTGCGGTGCTTGCTGGAGTCGTGTCACTGTGGTCTCAGCCACTCTTCTTAGATTCTTGCTAGCTTCTGCACAGCGGGGAGCAAAGCTGCAGCCTCCTTAGCACAGCTGAAGAGAACAAAAGCTTCCAAGGGCTGGAAGATAATGAGCTCCTCACCCTTCCCACCCCCGTCCTCACCAACCCCCACCCCCTTTCCTCTAACAAGTGGAAAATCACCCAGACCCTTCTCTCACCACAGGGGCATTTAGGTTTTTATTCCCTAATGGGGGTGATGGCGTTGCTTCCCTTGATTTTCAGAAGCTAAAATGCTTTGGCAGCCAAAAATGAAAGTGTTTGTCTTAATTCTGCCCTCTCGGCATGCGCCCTTGCAGAAAATGGCTCGCCGTTGCCTCCGCTGCGTCTGCGGCTGTTGTGGTGGCAAAGATAAACAGCCCATCAGCGCGGAGCTGAAAAGAAATATAGAAAAGGGGATGGGAGTAGTTTAATTACTTTGAATGGCTTTTTGTGTTCTGTGTGATTGCTTCCTATGATACAGTAGTTTCTCATTCTCCATGCAAGCAACGTGTTTCTATTCATAAGAATAAGATTGAAGCAGGAAATTGGCTTTCAAGAGTAGGAGAGAGAGAAAGGGCTGAGAGGTTAGCTGTTTCCATCCGAGCATTCTTACAATGGCTGAACTCAGCCAGGAGCTGGGCCAACTCAGAAACATTTGTGCCCACTTCCTCATCCCGCCCTGGAGAATGGGGGTGAATTGGCCGCAGGGAATGTCACTCACTGGGGCAAAGAGAAAGTCTCACGGGGCTCAGGATAAGTCAGTGGAGGGCTGAGGAAAGTCCACAAGCGAAGTCAGGGTCACCCTGAGGCTGCGGGCCGATGTCATGTCCTTTTCATACCTGAAAAAGTGGGGATTCTGTGTGTGCCTGCGTGTGTGAGCACGTGCCTCCAGTTCCTTTTCAAGTTATCCACCACAGGAGAGGTTATAGGCTCTGGACTAAAACGATACTCCTCCCCTTTATGCTACCTGTCCTTACTTGCTTTCTATTTCCATAAATTGAGGGTTTGTGGTTCATAATAATGACAAATAGAGTCACCTTCGTATATGACATAACTCTCAAATCAAAAGAGATACCATCAGACCATTAGTCACTGACTAAGAATCAAGTGTTCTTACCTATGTGATCAATATGACCCTTACTCGAATACATCTACTTTTTTCTGTGTAATTGAAATCGCCTTATAAGATCAAAACAACTCGAGTACACTAAAGGGGTTTGCTACTAGAGGAAGCCCTATGATAAATCCTTTTGTAATACAAATAATATGTTTCTGTAGATTCTAGTTTTACGTATTAGATTTTCTTATATTATAGTAAATCTGTACTAGGGACATTTGAGTTAAGGACTGAGATTTATAAGCCCACCCAGAAAACGGGGTCTCCATGGCGTGCAAAGCATCCCTTTACATGGGGGCGATGTTTGCAAAGGAGGAATCAATGGCATCCCCACCCATGAGCTTATGACCATAACGGGGGTAAAACTACCAGGTGCTTGGAACTTGTACACAGACAGGTAAGTCTAGCTGCTCCACAGGGCAAGCCCTACAGGTACACTTCGCAATCGTCAAAGTAGTACACAGAGGGTAATATCTACACTGTTATTACGAGACACTCATAACTGTGGAGATATGAAGCTGGGGAAATAAATTCTTTCAGGCTCAAATGCTCTTGATGGAAGAAGCAGAGACACCAATGCCATCAGACTAAAGACTGAATGCAGAAGGAGTAAGTGTGTCCTTCAGGTTCAGAAGCCCAAACAGCATAGGCCAAGGTGAAGAACATCTAAAGCCAGCAGAAATGGGTGGAGAATTGGGGGGAGTTCACCAGAGGCATCTTCTCTGGGACAATGTAACATGGAAAAATTGCTCCGTTCAAGAAGAAATGTGCCTAAGTAAGCATTGCTGGGAGTAGAAAAGAAGAAACACATATTAAAAACTACAAAACAAAACTAAACTAAAAAGAACTGAATCAGAAACTATGGGAGGAGAGAAGTAATTAAAAAATGAACAGCAGACTACACAGTGGTAACAGGAAAACCTGCCTTCAGTGACCATTTGCTCCTCTCTAGTCTCCTCATGGCCTTCTCTTGAGTGCCCTTGCCTTAAATGCCCTCTCCTGGTGCCCTCATGCTGTTCTTGGTTAAGTTCTATGCTTCGTCACGTCAACAGTCACTTTCAGCCTCCATGCATCCCTCTGGGAAGAAAGGACTTAAGGAGGGAAGAGGATCAGAATGACAGAGCTATAGCCGATCTGCAAAAGGTGAGTTCAGAGTCATCTGTGAAGGATCAGCTGCAGCCCAGGCTAGCACCTACGAGCAACAGACAGCAAAAGGCCCCTGGGCCCCAAATCATCTTCCCTGTGGGGCAGTCATGATTTCTGAAGGTCCACGCAATATTCAGTCTCTATAATTGTAATAAGAGAAAGAGAGTGGTGAAAGAAACACAAATTTGGAGGCTCAGCTAGAAATAGTGTGTCCAAGTAGAATGCTATTCTCAGGTCCCAAGGCCACACAATCATAGCAGACTGGGGAGTCTTAACGCAGGGGCCACATCAAGCTGATGGAACTCCGGAAAGCGGTAAGCAGCCGAACAGGCCAGATGGGGCTGTAAGCAGTGCAGTACGTAAGGTCACATTGGTGTGTGTGGCAGCCCAAGGGAGATAGAGTGTAGTGCCAAGACATTGGGCATTTGTCAAACACAAACCAGGAACACCTTCATCAGAATGAAGAACACCTTCTTCAGTGAATGAAGAAGCACTGAAGAAAAAAGAGCCTACTTTACAATTTTATCCCTGATACTTTTTGACCATGAACTTTTGACCACGTATGGATAACAGCAACAACCACAAAACCCACAATCGTTGTTCATTTGACCTTAAGGAAGAGCTTGGAAAGAATATCAATCTGAGATTCTAATCCAGGTCCCTCTTTAACTACTAATGTGACCTTGGTCAAGTCACCTTACTTCTTTAAGCCGGACTTTCATCATTCTGCAATAAGAGTAACCCCTAACATTCTCTGATGCCATAATTGCTTTCACCCTTCAGTTCATTCTAGATAGCTGAGCCTAGTCTAGGTAAAGGAAGCAAATTTACAGAGCAAAACCCTGAATGAACAAATAAATAACCCAAACATTGCTCTACTAGGGAGATAGCCTGAAGAGGATGTTTCACCAACCAACTGGAGGTCCAAGGTCTTAGGGTATAAGTTTCCTGGAAATATGAAGAATAGAGAGAGAACATTGTCTTAAACCATTGAATCTTCAGTAACCTAAATAATGTGAAAACAGATTTATTTGCTAAATCTCAAAATACTAGTATGAGAGGACACCCTTTGAAACTTTAGAGGAAGTTGTTTATCCAAAGGGTAATAAACTTACCAAATGCATTATACCAGCAGGTGGTACAGGGAGGAAATAAAGTGTATAAATGGCTTCAAACATGGTTTGGGGAAGTTTTATAAATGACCAAGTCATTACAGACTAGAACATTGCAGAAGGCTGGCAACATTTAAGGTTGACATCTGGAGTACAATAAAGCTGTCCCTGATCCCTAAGGGCCTTCTAAGTCATATTAGAAAAAAATCAGTTCGGTGTTCTATTGCTGAAAGTACTACAAATGAAAAAAAAAACACACATCATAACAAGGATGGGAAGAAAATACTCTGGATTAAGGACAACCGAAGACAGGCTAGAGTCTTGAAACAACACTGATGGTAGACACGGTCCAGCAATGTCACCATGTGCTTGGCTTATGTCTTTAAGGAAGACCGATGTGCTAAATTCTAACTTGGGCAACATCAGTCCAGGTAATAAAGAGATTTGGAAAGAAATACACCCATGCTAGTCCAAGTTATTACATATTTTAGTTGTTGAATTTAAGCCCTGTGAACAATCCCCTATAGTTTCTCTTCATGAATTGGGGGCCATCAAATCCTTGGGGCCACAGCAGCTGTCCTCCTGAACAACCACTTGAACATAGGTCTTGGACGCAATTCCACGCGATTGGAAAACAGAAAATTCCACCCTCGTTTTTCTGATATGTGTGAGTCTCCTTCCAGCTCTGTACAAGTAGCTGTCCTTAGGTTGAAAACATGTCCATGGGTGTTCTGCCTAGGTAAGGATTTTTGAAATGGGTCCTGAGTGCATTACTTTCCTCCTTGCATTTGTAAGCAGCCTGTCATTTCATTATCTGCATTCTGTGTTGGCTGTTTAGGATCATTAGGCAAAACCTAGCTATCGCTGCATATTACTCAGTACGTTTGCTCTAATAAGCTTTCGTAAACAAACCCCGAAGAGATGAAAAAGGCCAGTGTCTGATTACATGCAACCAATTTGATCTCATTAGGTTCTTATAAGGAGAAAAAGTAAATATAATCTTTATAAATCATACAGCTATAACAAAGATGTCTGGCAAAATTCATTAGTTAAGATAAGAATGAAGAGCATTTAAACACGTGTAACAGTTGGGTTTATGAAGCTGTTAAGTACTATTTCATCCATTATAAACTTTTACAAAACTCAAAGATGTAATCAGGCAGAGGAAATTATATATTCCTATATGATTCCCTAAGGTTGAGGTGTAATAAATTGCTATTAAAACAATAATAAAAACTAATACTTGTCTTGAATCTTTCATTCAAAGACTCCTGGGTGACTCATAAAATATTCATTAATTTTCCATAGATGTTCAAGGCCTGAATAAAATTTATTCAACCTATTTTACTGATGGTGCCATTGAGGCTCAAACAGATAAAATAATAATCTTTTTAAAAATTACAGCAAAATTGAAAGTGAACAGAGAATACTCCCTAAGGTTATTGTTTCCCAAGACAATTTAAAGTCAGAATTTTCATTAAAAAAAAAAATACTAGTTCTTCTTTTATTACTTTGCCCTAAGCATAATATCTTGACTGGATTCTTGGGTAGCAAGTACAGCAAATGTTGATCGGTTAGACTTCAGTATTGCTTCCCAGCTGAAGAATTTGTTCGGGGCAGAACTTGGACTTGGAGTTAGACAACCTGGTTTTAGGAACTGACTCTGTCTCTAACTCTGTGACCTTGAAGAAGTCAGTGAATGGACTCAGTATCCTCCTAGTAAAATAGGGATAACGATGCTATGAGGAGGAAGTGAGATTATTGATATCAGAGGAAAAACTTTTTGCAAACTTTACCGTGCTACGCAAATGTGACCTATTTTCCCTGCATCTCTTCCCCTCCTTCAATATAAGCTATGATGTTTTGAGAATTAGTGTACCCAAAGTAGCTATCTTTTTTGTGTTTTACAAATACCTTTAAGATCACCCTCAAGGCTTCGCCTAATGGGTCAGTAGGGTGTCCCATCTCCGTGATGGAGAAAAGAGGCAATCTTAACGAGTGAGCTGTTCTTCCCCCACCTCAACCTGACTACTTCTAACTAGATGTCAGAATATAATTGTCACACTTGGCCCAAACCTGCCAGCCAGGGAAGAAACAGGTATTGTAGAATGCCAGAAAGAGCAGGATGGGAGAAGCAGCCTCTGGCTTTTCTCCTCCTCTCCCTTTCAGTGCCATCTTCCCTGCCATGTCAGGGTTAAACATACCAAGCTGCTGCTCTCAGCCCTGATTCCCATTACTAACCAGTGCCTCTTCAAGGTCCAAGGGGCAGATTCTACCCCAGCCCTTCTTCCTATCATAACACTCCCATCACTGCATGAATGTCAGCAGCAGCATGGATGGAAAGAATTGGGAAGCCTGCAGCAGAGAGAGTAAAATGTACACAAGCAGGTACTCTCATGGGCTGTTAAGCTCTCAGATGACTCATCCCTATGTTTGATGGGTAGGTGCATGCAAGAAAGGGAGCTAAGACAATCACTAGTTTTAAATAAATTGTATGAGGTTAAACAATATATAATGTCTATTGGGCAGCATGAAAGAGCTGTATCTAGGTGGAGCAGGTTGTGATGTTAGAAGGTGGGGTAGGCAGAAAGGGGTAGTTGTATTTCGTTCTTTTTCCCCCCTCCATCCTAAATAGCTGTGATGTATCTAGCCAAAGCACGGCGCCTCTCACAACAGATACAACAGTGCCACCTAGAGGCCAAAAAGCAATTGTCCATCCAGCCAGTGAGAGGACTAAAACTGATTATCCCTGTCCCTTGCCACTGCCTTAATGAAGCTTCCTTGGTCAGGGCTTGAGGGCTGCTTCACCGGTAGTGCGTAAACAAGACTTGGAGAGCTGCTTGCAAAGCCAGGGATACAGGGCTGTCTTTGCTAACACCAGGCAACATGCTGCAGTTCCTCTGATGTGTATTTCAAAACATACGAGAAAAAAGGACCTTTTGGATTACAGCCCCCAAGCCTTCCCACTCCCCCATCAAAATGCAAATTTCCTGGAGTTTTTCCTTCCTGTGTCCTATTCTTTGCATGTTAAGATAATTCATGCAAATTATATGCATTTTGTTCAGAGACATCTAATTAGACAGATTAGCTCGTTGACTCTGTAACCCTCTATTTTATTCTCCGGAAAAGAAGGTTATGTCAGTTAGGAACCTCTCACTCTTCCTGGGCATCAGGCGCAGCGCGTTTCTGTATGGGCAAGAGCTCAGGTCTCTGTGTGTGTGGAGTACATAAACAACTACCTTTTGTGTGTACAACACCGTGTTTGCATTTGAGGTATTTGCATGCCTTTGCATCTGAAGTGCAGCAGAGAGGTGGTACCTGGGCACCAGTGCCATCAAAGTACACTTTTCCAAGAGAAAAGGGAAATAAAAAGTTAGCTCCTGAAGGTCCAAGAAGTATGACCATCTGATTGTCATAACAGATGAACAGAGGAAATGAAAGGGAAAAAAAATACGCATTTCCCCCTTTGTTCTGAAAATGGATTTCAATTCTTGTTGGCATGCTGCCAGTCCACATTCAGGAAGAAAAGAAAACTCACTTATCAGGGAAAGATAAACCAGAGATGGGATGCTAACAAGCTCTCCAACTGACAAAAGCATTGCAGGTTGCCAGGGAAAGAGGTTTTATCTCCTACCTCTAAAAATCCACCAGGTGTGCCAGCCTAGGCTCTAATCAGACAAACAAGATTCCTCACGAGCAGCATCTGGGATGACTTCCTGATACTTTTCCTCTTTTGAAGACTCTGCCAGTTCCCAAGAGCCATCCAGATGTGTGTTTAAGTCAACCACTGTATAACAAATGCTTCCTGAACCAGACACCGGCTGTCCCAGTCTGCAGTAGTCAGTAAGCTTCTAGGTCAGAGGGTACAAACTCAAACACCTGCTTATGCCGTTTGGCTATAGCCAGTTAGCTGGGATGCTGGCAAGCTGAAGAGCCCTATTTACCTGTCTAAAAAAAAGCAGCCATTACTCGATTCCAGCCAGTTGTCTCCTTGAAGAAATGCAGGCACAGTTATTGCCAGATTATTTTCAAAAGAAGCCCGAAACCTGAAATGTGTATGTAAAACCTCCTGATTTTTAAATGTTGGAAGCAACTCAAAAAAGGTTAAAACCTAGTGCAGAGCCAAACAACACTTGGCCAAAGGCCTGATCTGACCTGGAAAATGCCAGCACAAATCCTGCCTTGGGTCCTTCACAGCTCTTGAAAATCTGTGTTCAAACCACGCCCAACTATTGTGTCTCCACTGCTCATTTAGGGCAGAAACATTCACACTTCCATGCCTTTGTTTATCCTGCTTCACCTGTCTGAGTTGGTCTTTCCTCCAGTCTCTGCTTGTCAAAATCCAATATCAAGGGCCAACTCAAATTCAATTTGTTTGTGAAGCGTGCGAGAATCACTGCAGTCAAAATTAATCATTCCAGCCACACTTGGTTCCTGTCTCTGTTTTTGCACTTTGCAGAATCTGCCTCGTAGTGGGGTTAGCAGTGTCGGTGTGAGTCCCAGTTGTGAGTCCCTGACACCTGGGAATGTATCCAATCCATCCCCTCTCTCTCTCTCTGCCCAGTGCCAGCGCAGAGCCTATGTTGACGGTTGGTTTGAATTTACAGTGGGTAAGTTCCTGTATGCAGTTCATTGACTAAAAAGCTCAGGGCATCTCATGACTGTTTAATTCCAGCCTTGCATTAAACATACCATGTGACGGGATGACCATGCCCAGGTACCCCTGAAATTGGAACGACATAATGGTGACCAAATCAACAGCTATTTGAATAAGGCGCACCTCCTGCCAGACCCCAGAGATAGTCTATTATTATCATGGCATCTTATAACTGTCTAGAGAGCAGAGTTGTTTGTTTGTTTTTTGTTTTGTTTCATGTTTTCAATGTATATACCCACTACACTTCCTGGCACAGAGAAGAAACTCAATAAAAGATTTGTGGAGTTTAATGATCGTCATCAGAACAAGTCAATAATGAGCACCTACTTCACGTGAAGAACAGCCCTCTGTGGCGGGATGTGGTGCTTTGCTCTCGGCCAGTTACAATCTGGGTGGAAAGCAAAACGTATTTAAATGAAAAAAAATAGTTGTATCATCAATACATGGTAACTGCTGGAAAGTATGTATTGAGCTCTTCGCATGTGGCATGCCTCTTGTGAGCTAAGTGATGGGGGTCAAAGAGAATGAGGGGCAGTGCCCACCCTTATGGAGACCTGATATTGGACGGGGGAGTTTCAAATGGAAAAATCATCGTGGGCTGAGCAGTCAGAAAAAGTATGATTTGAAATCACAGGAAGCAGGAACCTAGTAAATTCTAGATGGAAATCAATGGCCTATTGTTTTAACCTTAGTCAATGGAGAGAGAGTGCCCAATAACTTGAACTGTTGCTAACAGGAAAATATTTAAAAATGATGCTACTCCCAGAACCCAGCAGCCTTTCTGGCATGTGGGGATGTTCACAAAGCCTGGCTGTCAACCTCGGGATCACACCATCAGGAGCTCTTTTGAAGCTCCAGGGAAGTGGTGAGCCAGGGGGCTGTGGGGTCTGAGAGGAAGGAGAGCTCTGCCCACTGCCTGCAGCCGCCCCAGACGCTTAGTAACCTGGGTCATGGATGACAAAGGGACGCAACAGAGTGGGACCCACCCTCTATTCTACCCTAGTGTCATCACATTCCCACCCACCATGTCACCAAATACTGCTCCCTATATGTCTCCATCTGTTCAGGCGGCTACACCAAAAATACCTTAAACCAGGTGACTTATGAACAACAGAAATTTACTTCTCACAGTCTAGACTCCAGGGATCCAAGACCAAGGTACCAGCAGATGGGCTGTCTGCTGAGGCATTCTTCCTCACTGACGGCTGTCTTCTCACCAGGCCCTCGTGTCGCAGGAGGGATGAGCGAGCTCTCTTGGGCCTCTTCTTATGGGGTCACTAACCCCAATCAAGAGAGCTCCACCCTCACGACCTAATCACTTCCCAAACATCTCACCTCCTCATGCCATCATCTGGGGGGGTACAATTTCAACACATGAATTTGGGAAGAACACAAATATTCAGACCATAGCCACATAGAAACTCTCAATGTTGTCCTGAGTTCCCTCTGTGTGTCCCGAAACTTTGCGATCCCTGTCGTGGTTAGGGAGAGGGTAGCAGCCACGAATATTGCTCACTTTTTCCTTTGCCCAACTTGAATTAGGTCAAGTAGTCAGGGAAAGCAGTGACAAAAGAAGGATGAATAGTTCTGGTTTCAGTGTAAGTCTTTCTGTTCTAAGTGGGGACATCAATGTCTTAAAATCTAGCTATGAGCCCCGTAGCCCATCAAGCAGAGCAATTCGCCCATGATATATGAGAGTGTATAGCTGAGAATTGCCCTATACAATGGGAGAAAATCCAGGGAGGTAATAATAAAAGGGGAAAGGGAGAGAAAGAAGAGAGAGAGAACAGGGACTGGTATGACAGGTAAAAATTAAAATAAAGATTTATTAAAAGAACCTCAGGTGGATCTGGATCTCAAGATCAAGAGTCACTGGAAATAAAACAGAAGAACATGAGAAGGAGGAAAAAAAGAGTTAAACTCAAATGGCTGCTTTGAAAGCCCATGCTCTGCCAATAATTTATTCTTTTAAAAAAAGAAAAAAGAAGGCAGAAGGAAATCAGACGATGAGAGAAAAATAATCAACACAGAAGTGGAGGTGTAAACCTGAACAGATTTCAAACTGAACCAGAGAATTTATATGATTAGCTGCAACTGCAATTACATGGGGATATACAAACATCTCAGGCAAATGGTACCAAGCAAAGTTCTAGTGCTTCACGGTGCTCTATGTGTAGTTTTGTCTTTTGATATTTATTTTACATTCTGCCAGCAAAATCTTTGTAATATTTGATGTGTGTTTTGCCAAGGCCTTTATTTAGGATGCTTCCTAATTTAAATATTTTTAGCCGCAGTGTTTTCTTGTTTTTAGCTCGAAGATATCGTTTCGAAAGCGATTATTTTATGCGCACCCGAAAGCAAAACCGAAGCCCAATCCAAACTCATCTGCAATCATCCCATTTGTGAGGGACACTATGGAAAAAGGCAGAAAACTACCCTTGAGGACTGTTACACGGAGGGATTTGAGATTCCTCTTAAAAAACATGGTCAGCGGGTGACCAATGCTTGATGTCTCCCGATGTTGTTGATTGAGAAGGGCAAATTGCACCTTCATCTGAGTTCATCAGAAATAAGGCCCATTGACTCTTCCCACCCTGAAATCAAGCCTCTTCGCAATCAGCCAGCCTTCTGAGTGGCCTGCAATTTGGACGAGAGGAGTGAGAAGGGGAGACTTTCTAGAAAGAAATGTAATGTTTCGCCATGTCATTGTTTTTCTAAGGAAGCAGTACCATCCCCTGGTTTGGGGTTTAGAGGCTCAGAACTAGCCGTGGGAATAAAAAAGAACTGACCCTCCCACCCTGGCCTAGTGAGAGCCATCCATGGGTGAGCATCTTCCTGCAAAGCCCACTCTGCAGGCGCAGAAACACATCCACCTGTTCGCTGGAGGCGTGGCTGATGGTTTCCGGTGACCGCTTAGCCCTGCAGTCCTCGGCCACAGGGGAAAAGACAGGGTCAAGCTCTTCCTGGCAAAGCTGATGAAACCCCACTGTCAGGGAATGGAGAAAGAGCCCCTAAAGCTTTGGCTGCAGGGACGTCTTGGTTTTTCAAGCCCACATATAGGCATCGGGTTTCTTCTTTCACAAAGTCCTTCATTCCTGGTATAGGTAAGCTGATCCAATAAAGCAATGTTCAAAGAGGAAATGTGTAGGACAACCAACGCAGTCATTTCTCCAGCAAACGAATTATGGGACTCAAGGACAATGCAGCACCTCTCTTTCGGTTGTTCGTAGGGGTGTGTTCCTTCCGAGCCATGGCCGCCTGTGTTGTCAGAGGGAACCTCTGCATCAGGCTGTAACGAGGCGCGTTCACTTCCTTTGCTCCGCAGTGCGTGCCGCATCCGGTGCCCTGGCTCTGTGACAGATCCCAGACCATGCTTCGCTTCAGATCCAGCTCTTTCTTTCTAGAAAGTGCCAGCCAACGAGGCCGCGGTGACCCAGGCAGGTCTTCAAACGACAGGCAAGGAAGGAGAGGGAGAGTCAACTTAGGAAAAGAGTTTCTTCAGAGAAAGCCCCTATGCAGGGACAAGAGCCGCTTCCTGCGGCTCTCGGGTCCTGCGTGTCACACCAAGGAAAGGAGAGGAAGAGAGGCCTGAGGCCCCACCCAGCACTTGCCCTGCCAGCATTTATTCTGTCTCTCTGCCTCACAGTGTGCCTCAGGCACAGATGTGGGCTGCTTCTCAGCTTGTCACCCTCTTGCTCAGAACCAAGTCCAAATCTTTAACCTAGTTCTCAGGAACTGGCACCGGCGAGCCCTTCCCTGCCTGAGCACTTTGGAGTTCCCACGCTGTGACATACCTTCTGTCTGCCCCTCCAGATCCGCACTCTGCCTGTCTTGTCTCCACTGACTCTCATCCCAGGAGCCCGAGTGTGAAATTTCATTCTGTTCCCAAGGATGGTGGCTTCCCGGGTGGGCTCGGCCAATAGGGAGAGAGGGGTGGGGGCAGGCAGGGGGTCCGAGGGATGGAGGAGAGAGAACGTATTCGTTACCCTAGTTCCCTCCCTGCTGGGTTCCTTTAAGCTAGCTGTGCCCCCCACCTGAAAGGCACTGCTCCCAGAGAGGTGGCTTACCGGTTCCAGTGATCATCTTTTCCCCTCCATCCTAGAGGTCTGGGGATAATATCCCACCCCTCTCCTCACCACCGCTGCTCCAGGTTGCTGCACTATTACTTGTAAATAAATCATCCTCCTCTTACCTATTTAGAGTACTCCACCTGTTTCTTGTTGGGACCCTCATGGAAACTCTCTTTCTGTCCTTCGACCTCCTTAAAGATGAGAAAGCTGAGCTGCAGAGAGGTTCAGTTGTTAAGTGTCTCAAGACTTGAAGCTAATAGGTAGTGGAATCGGGATTTGAACCCAAGCAGGCTTAGCTCCAGAAACTTCTCTTGTAGCCCTTGAGCTATGTGCTGCCTCACTGACCCACGAGGCTAGAATTGCACTGTCACCACCGCACCCCGTCAAAATCCTACCTATCCCAGGAGGAGGGGCCAAGCCGCCCCCTCCCATGATGCTTGCCTGATTCACCCAGCCCCATTATAAGCTCAGCTTCCGTTAAGTAGAGTCTGTGTCATCGCTTGTACAAATACCACATACTGCTCTACCATATACCCTTTCAGGGCTCGTGCATATTCTAGTTTATCCAACGGATGGAAAACCTCTGAAAGGGCAGATAATTGTGGCTTCCTTAAAATTCCCATTGTCCACAGTAAACACAGTGGCCTGTATGAGTTAGCTGAATAATGAATGGAAAGGGTTTTCTGTGGCTATTTATATTGTCTGTCAAAATGAATAATTACCCCAGCGATTCACGGGTTCTTCTTAAATTCAAATTTTTTAAAAATTGAGCAGTAGAAGATAAAGGTGGGAAACTCTAAGTAAATAACAGTTGCCCGGAAGCAATTATAACATTTCGTTTACCAGCAAAGCTTGCTCAAGATTCCTGTAAAAGTCTCATAGTGTATTAAGTGTTGCTGGCTACGAGAGAAGTTTCTGGGGCTAGACTGCTGGGGTTCAAATCTTGGTTCTGCTGCTTGCTAGCTGTAGGTCTTAGGGAACTTAGCAATTTAACCTCTCTGCAGCTCAGTTTTCTCATCAATAAAATGGAATAACGCTAATACTTACCCACCTCGTGTTGTAAAGATTAAATGAATTAATACCCATAAGCACCTAACGGAGGCCCTGATGCACTGTGCTCAACATGTATCAGTTATTATTGCTGAATATGCAGTAGTCACATGACAATCCTGGACTGTCAGGGTTCTTCCCAAGACTTTCTAACACCTGGAAGTTTCTGTGAAAGGCAAGGTAATACTCCACCGTTTATTTACAAACCCTCTACCTTAAGGAATAAGTAAGCTCCACAGATTTAATCTCATTCTAGTGAATAACATGCTGATGAAGTATTTTCATGGAGGAATTTTGGAGGAATACAGAGAGTATCAATAGTTTTAGTAAATTACACTATTTTACAGCTGAGGAAACTGAGACATCAAAGGCATAGAGAAGACTAATTTATAAATAAATCTGTACTTGTCACCTACAATGTACCCAGTTGTGCTCTCAATGTGATAGGGGACACACATAAACCGCACACCAGCTATCCAAGGTGACCCAGCAGAGCGACACAGGACCCGAGACTCTGATCCAGTTTGTAGCCACACCATGTAGCACTCAAAGACCAGGAAGCAGTTCTGCTTTCTGAGAACTAGGTATCAATCTCTTGAGAGGTAGGCAGGCAGGTTTCCATCAGAAAAACTACGACAACGTTGGGAACACTGCAAATTCACTTACTAAGCCGTACGAAATGTCAGTGGAATGGGGAGAATACCATGATAGGAGAGAAAATAAAGAGCCTTCTTTCCTTGATGGACTGCTTTCTTCTTTACAATGCTACCTTTTATTACCTTTATTAAGCATGCCATGCACAGAGGGCCCCAAGAAAAAAAAGAAGCTATTTGAGTATTGGTTTCTTAGCAGCTCTCCTTCCCCTGAGAACCAAGCTTACACATATCATTTATTACCTTCTCATGCTCCTGAACACTGCTGAAAGCCATGTAATATCTTCTGGTGGGGAAATGAGTAGCAGCTCTCTCTAGTCTGTCAATCAACTCCATTTCCCCTTGACTAAAGGAAGGGAACATCTCAGCCCCCTGACAGTTGAGGAAAGTGAGTTTCTCCTTGCTCTCTGTCAGGGACCTTAGGGCAAGAGGAGAGAGGAGAGCACGTGTTATAATGGCGGTGCCTTGGACGCGTGGGCCTCCGCTGTGAAGGAGGGCCTGTGTGCACTCCCATGGCAGCAGTGGCTAGGCCTTGGGTGCTGAACAGAAAAGTCACAGCAGCTAGGGTGTTTCATCCATAGCTGGAGCTCGGCCAAGGCAAAAAAAAAAAAGGTGACATTTCCCTGGAGTGATCAAGGCAGGATCCAGAATGCAATGGGTTGAAGAGTGAGAAGAGTGGAAAGATAGGAAGAAAGAAAATGGTGACGTATCAAAAGGATAAAATTAATTGCCTCCTTTTTTGGGAAAAGCCACCCCACCCCGTGCTGGAAGAAAATGTTTGCATACCTTTAATTTACATCAAGAAATGTTTATTAAGCCATTACTATACATCAAGTGTGTGACTAGACTCTTAGGAGAAAAGGTGCAAAGATGAACAAGAGCGCTTGTCATCTCTCCACGGTGACATTAGGGCCTTACCTCCTTCCATCCCCTGCTCAGACCTCAGGCCATGAGGTCCACCCTGGTCATACTGTTGATACTGCAACTGCCCCCCAGCACTCCTGATACCTCCTATCCCTGCTTTAGCCTTTTTTCCGCAGCACATATTTCTTCTTGATAGACCTTATATTTACTGACTTTATCATGTTTATTAGTTATTGTCAGTTTCCATGCACATCCCACCTCCAGAACAGGATCCTATATGAATTTTGTTTCCTGATGTACTTTAAGTGCCTAGAACATTCAGTAGCTAGTTGTTGAGTAAAAAAAGTTAATGTTTCTCCCAGAGTCCAATGGAATTATTGAGAACTTATTAATGGGGACTTCTCCAATGAATGCCCCAAGAGTGAAGGCTCTGAAAGATTTTGGAGAATGAGTGGATGCATCCTTACAACTCACTGATCTCACTGGGCAGCTGACCTTCTGCCAATCACTATCCATGGTTTTGCCTTCACGGATCATCCCTCAATCAATGTGCAGCAGGGCTGTCCATTAGTTCAGGTCAAATGTCTCAACCAGACCAATGCAATGCTTTTTCTTCTGTTGTATAAGTACACTCATGGCATAATGGAGAGGAGCTATACTTATAGGAAACATGTTAAGGAAGTTTTGTCAAACACGAGCATGTATTTCAAAGGTATGTAATAGCCTTCAACATATTACACAGTTTAATCATTGAAAGATTCCTACAGTCTGGCCCCACATGGTGCTATAAATATCCATTCTTCCCCCAGGACCACCAACTGGGTTCTAAGCAAGAGATAGCTCCCACCACAGCCAAACTCACTCATGGGCCAGTAGAAGCTCCAAAAGGCTCCTCTCCCACTCCTCCCTTAGGCAACTCTATCAACTGGCACACCTCAGGCTGAAGACAAGTTCTCAGGCATCTGTCCAGAACTGTGGCAGGCAGCCAGAGATACTCATGGTTTATGATAAATAACCCAAAGTTCCCAGGTATGAAGAGGCTCACTAAAGGTCACAAAATCAGTTCATGGCAGTGAGATCAGATCATGTTTCCTACATTTCTGGGTGTCACAAGTGGCCCCACAACTTGAGGCTGCACAAGCCTTCGACTGGGAATTCTTCTTCTCGCGGGAGTCCTCTTTCATTTGCACTGGGGTTACCCCTGGGATGATCAGCTCCAGGGAAGGTAACTAGCAGCCCTGCTGGCTGATGCTCCCGGTCCCTGCTCTAACTTCTCCAAAAAAATCAAACTATAATCATTGCTCCAAAAAAAAAAAAAATTAAACAATTCTCTTGCTAATATGATCTGCCATGCTTAGGTCCTGAAGCCATTAAGACCTATCTGCTTTGCAGGCATGCCTTTCTATTTCCACCAGAGAGAGAGTGCCAGGAGAATTAAAAAGCATGAATTCTCTGCATTGAAGAAGCCTCATTAAAGGCCAAGAATATCTGCTCCATGGCCCAGCAGTGATAACATTACCCCTTAGGCTTGACTTCACTGTTGGAACTATGATAGCCTGCGCTAACGCCAACTAAAACCCCTTTCTCTCACTATTTAACTCCTGCTTTGTCTCTTCTTACATATGTACCACTTAGCTTTGGCCATGAAACAGACCACTTCGAATTTGGTTGCTTAAAACAATAGCCATTTAGGTCATCGCTCTGCAGATCAGCGATTTGGATCCGTTCTTTTGATCTCAGCTGGGAATACCCACGTGTGGGAAGTCAGAGAGTCGGTTTCCAAGTGCTGGGCTCACTGCCAGCTGGGGCAGTGGGGCAACTGAGCCACGTACCTCTTACTGTGCTGCAGACTAAGCATGTCTTGCTCACACAAGGACCCAGAGGTTTAAGAGCCGTGGAGCTTCACTGGGCAAGCATTTTTCAAGTCTGTGGGTGTTTCACGTCAGCTAGTGTCCACTGGCCAAAGCAAGTCACAAGTCTAGCCCGAAAGCTGAGGAAGACTCACTTTTCGAAAGAAGCTACAAAGTCACATTGCAAGAGCATGAGTACAGGGAGGAAAAGAGATTGCGTGGTTATTTTTGTGCAGTTTTTCCACCAAGATAGGCACAGAGGGAGTTGTGCTACAGGGGGAAGATTGAGGATTTAGTGATTTCTAAATTATCTAGTCACACCTAATCTCCTTGAGAGACTACTGGTTCACAGCATCTTATGTATTCATTCATTTATTTTTACAGATATTTACTGAGCACCTACTAAGTGCCAATCTCGATTCTAGGCCCTGATGATAGGAACAGACAATGTCCTTGCTCTTATTAACCTTACCAGCTAGTGGGGAACAGACAAACAATAAATTAATAATGGTATAATGGACCTGACGGTAAGCGCTATAAAGAAAAGTAAAAACGATTTTAAAAGATGCAGAGAGTAATGGAAGTGAGCTATTATTTTACTTAGGGTCATCATGGATGGTCTCACTGATAATGTCTTAAAGGAGTGTGTGAAGAAAGTGAAGGAACAATCCATATGACTGGCTGCAGAGTATTCCAGGCAGAGGAAAGAGTAAATGGGAAGCCCTGAGGCAGAGTCATCCCTGCTTCTTTGAGTAACACAGGAGGATAATGTGGCTGCTGTGGAGCCAGTGCTAGGGGAGGGGGTATGAGGGAGGGTTAGTGGGCCCAACTGTAATGAGAAGGGTAGGCTGTGAGAAGAAGTTTGGACTGTGTTCTCAGCAAAAAGAGAATCCTCGGCCAGTTGAGAACAGAGACGTGGGATGACCTGAACGAAGTTTTAAAAGAATCACTGTTTGCTTTGTGCAAAACATGCTCTGGGAGGAAACCAGCTGTGAGGCTAGAGTTTGGGTCGCAGTGAGTTCCCAGGCTTCATAGATCTCAGCTAATAAATACATCGCTCACTTCTGGTTATGATCCGCTGTGTTGGAGTAGAGCTGAATTTGGCAAGCCTTCAAGACCTTTACAAAGGGAAATATGAGCTTCCTTCTGCCCACCTGCAGAACTCAGGCATGAGGAACAGAGGGGCAGGAGGAACAAGTCCATCTGGGAGTCCAGCTATCCAGCCACGTAAGACTTCATCCCTGCCTCCTTCCTTCACTGAGTGGCCCATGGGAAGGATGGTGGCTGATGAACTGGTGCTGGTGACAGGAAAAAGATAGGGTAGGAAAGGAGTCACCACCATGTGAACAAATGTAAAGGTAAGACAGGTGGCTCGACATTACTGACACTAATCATAGAACAGAGCCAGATCCAATCTTTCGAGGAACAGGGGCCCCTGTGAGTGAAACAGCAGTGGGACTAAACCTCAGGAGAAGTGACTGCTGGACCAGAGGAGGGACCTGGTAACTTGATCTCTGTTTGGGAGCTGAACTTCACCAAAAGACATGGATAAGCACCAAAAAAAAAATTATTTTTTTTTCTAATTCTTCAAAGTTCAAACCTTCCATCTTCTCATTTCTATCTTCCCCCACATTCCAGCACCATCTGAGCCCCTTCCACTACTAGTTAAAGTCTAGTGAAACTCAGTGGGAAATTGAGGAATTTCCATCCTCTTGTCAACTGGGTCCAAGAAAATGGTTTTCTTTCTACCTTCCAGACTTCTCACTCTCTACAAGCCCAACTCTGCTTTTGTCTCTCCTCTATTGTCTCCGTTTCTAATAAAGGAAACCTAAAGCCAATCATAATTTCCACATGTGTCTCTAACAAGGGGAGCAGTGAAAGTCCAGCAGCACCAGGCCCACCCTTTCCATTTCACGCCACGTGAGACACACCTGTCCCAGGCAGGAGTGGGCAGTTCAGGTTTCAAGGGATGGATTGGGTTTTTGCAAGATGCAGGAAAACTTCCTGGTCAAGAATACAGGCCTGGGAGTCACAGAGACTTACCTTGGGCCCTGTCTGGACCACTTATTAGCAGTGTAACCTTGGACAAATGATTTAATCTCACTAAGCCTCAGGACTACAGTCATAAAATGGTAATAACACTACTTATTCCATAGGGTTTACATGTGGAGCAAATGAGAAATTATACAGAAAGTTCTTTGGGCAATGGTATCTGACACCTTGTAAGAAATGGGAGATAATATTATACTATCATCAATTTTATTTTATTAAAGAGGGAGGCTGGTGTTCACCTCCCTCTGCACAGAAGGCCAGTAAACAAGTGTTTGCACAGCCTGGGAATGTTGACTAGGGGTTGCAAGCAGTGTCCAAAGCAGGTTTGCTGGAAAGGGGTTAGGAAGGAAAGTTTATCTTCCCCACTGTTAAGTTCATTGAAAAACGATGTAGAAGCACATTTAGTGATGTGGTGGTCAGTATGATCCCAATAACAAGAACCTTTCTCTGGCTGCCCTGTAGACAGCCATGTATCCATCACGGGTAGGGGTAGCAGGTGGCAGAGGAAGCCCCCACAGTGCGGTAACTGAGGCCCTCTGCCTTCTCTAATTCTCTCCACGTGGGAAGAAAGGTGACTCCTCATTAAAGCAAATGTCTCAAAATCTTTTGAAGAATTGGCTCACAAAGAGATCCTCTGGGATTTTCTTCTGATGGTCGAATTAGTGAGCTGGAAGCTTAAATGAAACAACTGAAAGGGCCCGAGGGCAGAGGACTAGAGAAATAAAGGTTCTCTTTATTTCTGAGCTGTGGGGCACCTGCCCTGCAGAGGCCTCCTTGACAGAGTCCAGGCTGTTGGGAGAGAGCCCTGCAGGAAGCCACTAGGCTGCCCAGCTCCCAGCACCCCTACTGCCACCAAAACAGTGGGTGGCTGTGTGCCTCATGTTATCTCATCTCTAAAAATGAAAACATTCTCTGAGTCAATGCTTCTCAGGTTAAACATCTACTTCAGAGTTGCCTGGGGAGTTTGTTTGAAAATGCAGAATGTTGAGCCCACTCGAGACCACCGAAGCCCGAGAAGACAGATACCAGGAATCTCTGTTTGTCACAGTCCCTTCACAGTCAAGTTTGAGAACCACCAACCTAGACGAGATCTCTGAGGTACACAAGTGCTAGGTCGGACTAGCCCTCTGCTACTCACTCAGGGGAAGGCTCTATCAGATTTGTTTCTCCTCTCAGGCCATTTGCAGTCTAAAGAGGTAGATAGGACGCTGAGCATAATGATAAACACAGCTAACTTCAGAGGTGTTCCTGGCAAGCTGCAGCTCCGTGTCCCCTGCTGTTCCCTCTCAGTCAGGACCACACTGGATCACAAAAGCCGGCTCTCTCTGGCAGCCCCTGTTACTACGGAACTCAAGTCCAGCTCTCGATAAATGCAAACTACATGTGCGTGCACACACACGCACAAAGTAAAGGCTTATGGGGTGGTCCTCTTGCATCATTCTCTCACAAGTATTCCTTTATTAATCATGAAATCAAACCTGGGAGGTAGGTTCTACTTTGTCCCCATGTTACCCATGACAACACTGCAGCACAAAGTTCATTAATATGTCCATCATCACCAGCTAAGAAATAAGAGAAGCCAGGATTTAACCCAGGTAATAAGATGCCAGAGTGAGTGTTTTTATATTCCCATACATAACATAATCGCTAGTGGTAGGATTTTAGGCACCCATTTTAAGGGTAAGTCTTAAAGGGTCACAAATCCCTATAAGTCCATCTGTGAAATAAGAGGAGTTGAAGTCTCAACTATTCTTTCCAACCTGGAAAATAAATTAAACAACACAGTTTGGTAAACCTTCCCTCCACCTTTCTCCGATCCTTGCCTGGGCCAATGGAAGGACAGCACGCAGGGACATTTTAGGTTATCACAATGACTGGGGGCTAACAGCATATAGAACCTGCAGCTGCTGAATGATCTGCAACTCTCAAGGCAGGACTGCATGAAGGAGACTTGCCCTCCCCACACTGTGGTGATAGCCACCGAGAAACTTCCATTAGGCAATGGAGATACTGTATCTCTTTAAAGAGTTCCAATAGCATTCCCCAGGACAGGGAGGAATACTGAGTGGTCCAAGTCTCCTGGGCCCTCTCACTCAGTTTCAACAGTCTGACCATTCTCGTCAAGAAATTCTGTTTACGAGAACTTTGGCAACTTCAGAGAAAGTTATCTGTATCAGAAGATGAGTATATAAGATGAGTATCATCCCACGGCCCACCTGAATTACATTGAATGTGTTTCCATCAACCATATAGCAAATTCAGACCAAAGCAAAGTTCATCTGCAACTGTGCGCGTTCCGCGTCAGTAACTGGAGCATAAAAGATGGCAACAGCATAAACAAAGGCGGGATAAAAATATGCTCCTTCTATGAGTCTAAGCCCAGTAATGGTTATATTAATCACCATTATCATTATAGTTACCCTCCTTGGCATCATCAGAATCAATTCAGCAACTGTTTCTCTTGATGATGTCTCCTTATTACCACATGGTATTAATTGTATCCAAGTTGATTTTTCTGCTCCTACTGCTTAACAGCTGTGTGGGAGTAAACATCCCTCAGTGAAACACCAGCTCAGGCTGCCAGGACTCAGGAAATGGATCCAGATGTTGAGCAGCAGGATCAGGGGGCAGCTGCAGAATAGAACACACCAGTGTCTGTGCTAAACTCCGCGATCAGTGTCCGGTGTCAGGGCCTCTGAGACTCCCTCTTAAATACAACAAGCCATCAAAGAGTTAACAGCTTGAGGTTTGCTCTCTGTTGGTTTAATCTAGGTCAGAAACATTCATTCTAAAGAATTTGTGTCTGGCTCCTTCTTTAAAAAAAAATAATAATAATGCAACTACCATCAGGAGAATAGCCACATGGGTTCCCCAAACATCTGATTAAAAACTGTAACTATCCCAAATTTCTATGGTGGTTATTGGGCAAAAAACTGTCTCAACACTTTGATTGTTTTTTAAGTACATTTCTAAGCATTTTAGCTTGTGATTCCACAAATTAAAGCACTCACACTTTTTTCCCTAGACAGACTGAGGTAATTAGATCCCAAAGCAACAGCTACCTCTGTTTCTCCCTGTGGAGTCTCCAACCGGCTGGTGAAAGTACTGGAAGACCTGTTGATTTGTATCTTTTTTGTTGTTTTTTAGCAGTTTCATTGCCTCTCGGCATTGCAAACTGTGTTTACTTTGTCTTGTTTTAAGAATCTACCACGGAGTTGAGATTCAAGTCACTTAGCTACACCTCTTAACTGCTTGTTTGTCCATGCAGCGCTGGTGAAGTTACCCCGGTCACCATTTCTTCATCTATTAAAAAGGGGCTGATAGCCAGTCTTTCCACAGCTCACTACATGAGTTTCTGCATGTAACTGCAGTTAGCTTCAATATTTACAATAGAGAAAGGTTGCAACCAAACTAAGTATCAAAAATATAAGGTTAGGTATATTATAGTACATTCATGCAATTAAATACAATGTAGTCACTAAATTAAGGCTTTCAAAAACTTTGTAATGCCATTGAAAAAATTAAAAATCATTCACTTAAGTTTTTTTCATAACTTGGCAGATCCACACATACAGGTAATCGTGTGTGTGCATGTGTGTGTATAATATGTGTGTGTTTGTAAAAGGAGGGAGTGAAGAAGATTAAGAGAGAGAAAAATACATAAAAATATTAGTATTAACACTTGCTCGGCTTTTGTATGACTTATATATTCTTTATTTCTAATTTTCCAAATTTTTTAACAAGAATATTTGGTACTTTTATAATCGAGAAAAATGAATATCATTTTAAAAACTACTTTGTGTGTGAAAATAGTAAAATATTTTAAAATAGTTTTAAGATATGGGAAAATGCCTATATTTTAAAAATTAGGGTGAATTCTTATTTCACTTAGTAATATGCATTTAAGTTTCCTCCATATCTTCAAGGAGGATAAAAGTTTTGGATTACAAATCTACCCAAAGTTATGAATAAAAAAGTAAATACATTAAAATGTGAACATTAGTTATTTCTGAATGACAGGATTGGGGAGATTCTAACTTTTTTCTTTAAATTTTTCTGAATTAGAACACAACAAACAACTAAGATGGTTTATTTGGTTTTCTTCTTGAGATGTAAAAAATGTAGAAGTGCTGATATTGGCAAATGTGGGCATTATTTTTAATTTTTTAATGTAAAATTTAAAATATTTTTCAAAACTTTTATATATCCAGTGATATAAATTCACTCCTTGTAGATATAATACATATAATATTAAAACCTATATTTTAATACATAGAGTAGCCAAGAAAAATAGTTCTAGAGCCCCAGAGGATAACTGGGCCAATCATCACCCAACACCCACCCTGCCATCCAGCCCGGACTTGGAGCTACATTCCCACCTGGGCCAGCGAAGCTGAGAGACAGATCGAGGTCGACCCGTAAGAAGCGGAGGGTTCAGAAGTTTCACCTCAGGATCCAGCATCACCTATTCCAAAGCCCATTTTTAGTAGCCTCCTAATATTTCCTCATGCTAATGGTGTGATTAATTAAACATATGATTTTGAATGAGACAAACATTACTTCTTGGCTTTAAGAAATGTTGCAGAATGGAACTGTCATTTTTTTAAAAAATACATTTTTTAAAAAATAATTGAGTCCTGAGGACATGTGAGTCATTTCACTTTCCCACTCACTATAAAATGTACTAGTCCTTTTAACCCATCATCCATGACATATATACATACATTTGTACCTAAACTGCAAATTTAGACAAATGGGTATAACTTATCTTTGTCAAAAATACACACACACACACACACACTTCATTTGAGAAGGAAATCAGAAATTTCTATTTAAATTATTAAAATTGAATTTAACTTTACTAAGCATTTTTTAGCTTTTTTTTCCTGTACAAATAGGAATTTTTTTAAAGTCTTTGTGTTTTTGCTGCTGTCTCGCTTGCAACAAAGGACTTGCGCTCCCTCATTTCCTGTCTCCTGGCCCCAGCTCAGCCTTTGCCTGGCTCTTGTGGTCTTGGGGCTCCCACTTCCTGAGCAGGAAGAAGACTGATCACTCCATATGTGACTGGAGTTGCTGTCTACCCAAAGCATATGTGTTTAATCAACTTTAATACCCCTGTAGTCTGGAGGAAGTGAAATGCTCAGGACTGGGAATAATTATCATTTCCATTACATTAGCAAGGTTTGCTGCTGTGCTTTGAGGGGAGGGGAGGGGACACGGTGCGCTCTCCATCACTCCCCCAACACTGGCTGGCAGCCTAGGGAAGAGCAGTCGTGGCTGTCCGGTCCGTAACTGAAGGCACACACCAGCCCTCTACCTCCTCGTGCTCAGTTGTCCTCCCTCAGTTTTCCCCCTTTCCTAGAGGTCCCAGAGCTTACTGTAATTATTGAATGAAGTGGCCGGCCTTTCTCATTTTCCTCAATGTGTCCTTGATACTACCCTTCATTAGCAGAAGGAAATCAAAAGCTGTGTTCCTTCCAAGCCAGTGAAATAGCAGGGGGCTCCTAGGCGGTCCTAATAAGGGAATCCAGCCCGTCAGATGGGCTGGCAGCCACCAAGCAGGCAGGTACCCCCACGCCACACTTCCTCCCCGAGCCGGCGTGCTGGGGGCCCGGCTGCCACACAGTTCTCTCCAAGGCAAACACTAGGGGGTGCCCGAGAGCAACGAAGAAGGCCCAGAGAATCTGGGTTCTTTTCTGAGCTCTTGTGCTAAATATGCACACTGTGTGAGCTATTTGACTTTTTTTTTTTGAGTTTTGATCTTCTCTTTTGTAAAGTGAGAAGAAATATATCTTCCTACCCTTGACACTGTTGTGAAGAACGAAGATGATATTTGTGAAGGCTCTTTATACACCATAAGGCACGAAGGTAAATAACTAGGAAGTTGTTAAGGGAGTATCCAAGTTGTCCCCCTCAAAAAAGATTAGATACACATATACATATACGTAGACGTAGACGTAGACATAAATAGATATCTCTAATCTGGGCAAGGTCAGGGGAAACGTATCCTCTCTCACACTTCAGGAACAAGGAAAAAACAGGTGCAAATTCTGCAATTTACTCATACATAGCAAAAGGCATTCAAAATATGCATACTCTCGGACTTAAAAAATCCACCGCATTGCTCTTATTTAATTTTCAGTCATAGCATGTCAGAGTGACATGCAGATTTGTAGCATAGGAATTACTTTGGTTAAAACCTTTCTCTGTTCTTCAAACTCAGAAATACTAAACAACCTAATACTCGTTAGAGTAATTCTAGTAAATGACATCTGTATTCCAGTAATGTCACATAAAATATATGACATAATTTTTTAATTATTTATGAGTTTTCACTCACTTGTAATCAATAAAATAATCACATGTAAATGTGGGCATACGTGTGTATGCAAAGGTCAGAAAACGTAATAGTAAAAGATTAGAGGCTGGATGTGGAAAATAAAATGAAGGATTAATTTTATAATTTGAACAGCTGTAGCTTTGAATTACTTTTACAATGAATACATTTGCTTTTGCATATAAAAAGCCACTTTTAATTTAGAACACAACATAAATCAATATGTGATTAATAATCCATATAACACTAATCGTAACTGCCACGAGAATGCAGAAAAGGGAAACCTACGAGGGAGGGAGGGAGCTGGAAAGGTAGATGGGATTTGGGAGTAAAAGGAGGAGTGTGGACTCATTCGAAAGAACAGCTGGAGTTCAAATTCAGGATCAGAAGAGAAAATAACATGTACAGAATACAACAGAAGAAAAATTCGGGTATGGAAGTTAGGGATAATAGCATCTGATAGGGAAGATAGAGGCAGAACAGAAAACATTAAATTTTATTCTACCAGCAACAGGGGCCATTGGCCCGTGTTAAGCCTGAATGTTTGAATGTTCGATTCTGGAAAGTGTGTGTGTGTGTGTGTGTGTGTGTGTGTGTGTGTGTGTGTGTGTGTTTTGTTTTTTTTTTTAAGATATGGGCACATCTACTTAGATGTTAAAGTAAGATTTTGAGCATACAAACCCAGGGACTTCTAATTTGGCTGTTTTCTGCCCAGCCACTTTCTATCACAGGAGCCCCTCCCTTTCCATCGCCACCATCACTGGCCACTGCTGCAGCTCCTCCCCATTCCGAGCTGCCAGATAAGGCGGCACCTCAGGAAAGGGCTGCATTACGGTCGGTATCAGGGAAATAGGAAAAACAGTCACCATAGACTCTCAGCTCTTCAATAAACAAACAACCGCCGTGATTGTTGGCTCTTGGTTGGTGGAGGAAAAGAAAAAAAGAAAAAAGTGCCACAAGGTGCCGGGAGACTTCAAGAAAGTCAGCAGTTTAAAATGTGAGAATTAGTTAGCCCATCCCTGAGGCACTTTGCAATTTCTGTTCAGTCCCCCTCCAAAATTCCAGAGTTGCCCCACAGGTCTGTTTTCAAGCACAATAATCACACAGGTGAAAACATAAAGACTAACTCCTTGTCCTAGACCCGTGTTCAATACTGCCATCTGTCAAACAAATATTTTTACTTGCCATCCTTGGAGCAAACATAGATTTCTAAATGAAACAAGAAGGGCTTTTCAAAATATTTATAGTTCACATTTTTGTCACGCCTTGAAGAAACAACGGTCTAACATAGACCGCACACCGGTCTCCTGAAGGCTTGCTGCAGTCCTTGGGCTGCTTTGCGGGGTCATCACGGGCTTCTTAAACATCGCACATAAAAATCCAGATTTCTGGTGTCTTCTAAAAACTCAGGAGACCTGGGATCTCTGGGCTCACTCCTAAAGGTCACATCTAAGCTGATTCGACTTCTCTCCGTTAGACATGGTATGTGGTCACCGACTGAGACATTTCGCACCCCTCCACACTGCCTGTTCCCGACCAGTTAACTTCTTGGTGCCTGAGGCAGCTGAGTTTGCCTCCAGTGCTAAGCAATGGGATCCCTCTGGAAATCAATACAGAGGACGATCAGGTACATATTCTGAGAGAACCAAACAATAGGAGAAGGTCAAGACTCAGGGAAGTTTTAGAGCAAAGGAGAAACTAAGGTCAGCAAAAAGACAGCAGGGACTAACAGTCAGCAGCCCAGTAGTTAAAAGGTCTAGGTTCTAATCTCGGCTCTGCCGCTCAGCTAAGAGAAACTCCAGCCAAGTCGCTGAATGTCTCTGTGCTTCCGAGGGTCATCTGTGACCCAAAGGAAGGAAGCAAGCTGATGCCTTAGCATCTTGTAGATCTAAGATTAGGGTCAGCAAACTGCAGCCCTCACGTCAAATCCAGCCAGCTGCCACTAAGAATGGTGTTTATGTTTTTCAGTGTTGGGGGGGAAATCAAACGGAGAATAATATTCATGTTGCAGGACAAATATATGAAACCCTCATTTTGTCAGCCATATATAAAGTTGTACTAGAACACCACCATGCTTATTCATTTACATATTGCCTATAACTGCTTTCATAATATAGCAGTAGATTTGAATATCTGTAACAAAGACTATGGCCCACAAAATCCTAAAATATTTACTACCTGGCTCTTTACAAGAAGAGTTTGTTGACCCTGATCTGAAACATCATTCTAAGCTGCTCTATTAAAATATAAAAGCCGTACCGGAGCATTTCTCATTTGTATTTACTTGAAAGTTCCAGGTGATTATTTCAGTAGCAGGTGTTTTATGTATGACCAAGGGCTGATTTGCATAGATTTTTTTTCCATGAAAATAATAACAACAGCAGCTATCACTTACTAAACACACACTATGTTCCAGGAAGCTCATAGGCATCGGCTCATTAAAGTTACCTGAAATCCCTAAGGTAGGGATTGTGAAAACTCCACCCCCCATTTTAAGGTAAGAAAACCAAACGTAGGATTCTCAAGGTCAACAGCTAATAAATAGCCAAGTGAAAATTCAAACTTCAGTCTGTCTCACTCCCAAACCCAGGTCAGTATAAATGTGTTCATTATAAATGCATTTATGAATTGAATGCCCACCCCCAGGAAGGCTAGGCCTAAAGATAAAATGGGAGCAACACCCTACTCTGCTGCACCCAACATTTCTTTTCTCATCAACCCCACTCCACCCCCAGATCTAAAACCCTACAGGGAATCGATTCCCCTGACCTACTTTCCCCCTAAGTCTCATCTCTCTCTATCAGGAACACTGCCGTGGAAGCTGAGGGTACCCAGTGTCTCTGATTTGGTGATGGGACCCTGGCCTGTGCTCATTAACATGACCTTTGCAGTCATCCCTTTCACCTGCTCGCAGTTCTCAATGGTTGTTCATTTCTACGCTCCATACTCTCACTTTCATACTAGCAGCATTTTCTTCACTTTTTTTTATTTAAATCAAATGTTCGGCAATGAAGAGAAACTGATCAAGCAGTGCATTTGTGCCTTCGAGCAATAGATAAGCCCTAAATAACAGAAAGTGGGCCTGGAAAGAAAAAGTTGAGAGAGAGCAGTGGTGAAGAGGAGGCTGGCAAGAGTAAAAAGAGATGAGAAACAGACATCCCATGGGATAAGGAGACACAGAGATGGATAGAGGGAAGGAAGAAAGGAAAAAGGATGGCCAGTGCAAGAGACATATCGAAGTAACCAACGACACCACAGAAAAGAGGTATGAGGGAAGAAAGAAGAAATAAAAGAGAGGTAATTGTTTTCCCCAACAGGGAAATAAAATAATTCAACCATCCCATTCCCCTAATCCTTTCGCCCACCACCCCCGCTGGAGCCATCTGCAATTGTTCCAATTTGAATCCAAATAATGTCTGAGATTTGGGATTCACTAGTAAACTAGCTCTGATTCCCTAATCCCAGCACCGGATGTTTCGGGGTGTTGGGATTTGGAGTTAATTAATTCAGCCACCTGTAACATTCCTTCATATGTTCCTACCTTTTCATCTAGTGCAGTTATTTGCAAATGCTCAGCAAATAGCTTTCCCTACCCCTTACTTCCGGGGCTCTGAAAAGCTGTCAGTCTTCCCAGGCAACCTCGTTAGACTCACACTCCTTTGTTTCCAAACGCAGACCTTGAACTTTGTGTAGTGATCCTAGAAAGAATGTATAGTTTCTATACTCTTCAAACTCACTGTTTGAGACCTCTTTATTGTGCTGGCTACGTGTGCATCTTGCTATGGAAAAGGCATTTTTTTTTTTAAAAAACTGTAGTAGGTAAAGAGCGGTTGGTTTTAGTTTCTCACATGTAAGTGCTCAAAACTTAGTGAGATAAAGCAGATTCCAAATTAGTTTGCGAAGAGGACGTGGGGCCAGCCAGATGTCATTCCCTCAGCTCGCCACCACACAGACTTAGAAGCCTGCTGTACAACAAGGAGGCCTCATTGGAAGTCTCCTCGGATTTTGGTTGTCATATTTCAGTAGAGAATTTGCAGGTTCTCACCCTGCAAACAGTGATGGTATCATTAGGGATTTTTGAAATACTACACTCCTAACCTCCCAATATTAACTGAAAGTTTTAAGAGGTAAAATATATAGGGAGGTTTGTTTAAAGGAATCCGTTAAAATCATTCCTCAGAATATTTGCTTAGCAAACGCCAGGATCTGCTTTGCCCCAACTAACACATGGGTGTCCTTCAGAGGCAGGCAGGCTGTCCACGTGCTCTACCATTCTGATCCCATTTAGTAGCCCCCCCAAACCCTTTATGTCATATGTCCTCTACCTATTTTATAGTTAAGAGAACTGAGAGTAAAGTCAAATGTGTGGAAGAATTGGAATTAAAACCCGTGTCTCTGACTTCAGGCCCATTGTTCTTCCCTCTATTTCACACTCTTCCAACCTTTAGAAATAAAATAATATCCTCCAAGAATCTGATTGCCTTTAGGTTGTAAAGTAAGCATGTTTGCCTGACCAACAAGCAGTTTAAGAATCTCAAAATATCCCCATCCGTCTTTGAAAAACAGGGTCAAAAGGTAAACAATCTGATCAAACAGAATTTGTAACATCCCTTTAGAAGTTGAAGGACATTAAAGATGGAGGCTGCTAATAAGCATCCTGGGATTGTTGCTTGCATTTTAAAAGATCTCTTGAGAGAAGGAAAAGGGTTGGTCTAGCATAATTATCTTGTATAGCAGCTAAAATTTTTAACTACTACAATATGTTGGTGGTGAGATTTAATCTTAGTGTAAGGAAACCTTTATCAACCATTGGGATTTACTGTGCACACAAAGCAATTTAGACACGCATGGTTCCTACCTTTAAGGATCTTTCTAAAATGGAATTCTTCTCCATGACTACACATATGTATGGGTGGAATTTCTTGCTAAGAAAACAAAGTGTCTTTCAAAATCCCAGGTTGTTACCAACTTGTCATATTGGAAAGATAATACAATTTCAGCTGAATATTCCCTCTCCAGTCAAAAGTTAATGAGATAATGAGCTCAGTTTAATTTCCTGGTAAGGACACCATTTTCAAATCACAAAGGCCCCTGACAATTCTGGCATTTCTCACTGCCTTCAGCCTTGGTGCCCTTTATTTTCAAAGAAAAACATAAAAGGCTCAAGTTCTAGTTTTAGCACAACCCTTCCCCAATTTGAATTTCATCTTAGCCTATATTTTATTCACATATCTGGTCTCACTGTCCATATCGTCTACCCCCTTCATTTACACACACACACGCACACACGGAGAGATCCTACAATGAACAAGCCATCATGCTAGGGACTGAGACAACATAACTGAATAAGCATAAGAGCCTGTTCTTAGGACATTCAGCCCCGTGTAGAAAATTGACTAAACACCCAAAGTATTCTGTGCTGGGAAAGGGTGTAGTGTTGAGGGAATGCCACAGAGGGGGCATTTAATCTTGCTTGGAGAAACCAGAAAAGGCTTCTTAGCAAAGATATATTTGAGCTGAGCTTTCGAGGTTAAATAATAACCAAGGTGAAGGCAGGACGATACACATGGTCCCTAATCCTTTTATGTTTCAGGGACTTAGGATGTATGGCAGGAAAATGAAAGCGGATGAGTGCATTGTGGCCTGATGAGGAACTTGAGTCCTACGTAAAGACTTGATACTTTATCCTTAAGGTCCAAAACAGTTACCATGAATTTTTCACCAAGGGAGCAAGAGCTTCAAACTTGTATTTGAGGAAGAAAAGTGGCAGTAGTAATTAAAGTGGAGTAACAAAAAGTAAAGTCAGAGAAACTTGGCAAGGGAAAATCAAGGACAGAATAATAGGAGATGAGGAGAACCAAAACTAGGATATTGGAAGTGGAAAAAATAAAAGGGCATGTGTGTTAGACACCTTCCTTCTGCCTAGCAGTGCAAGCAGATCTCTGTGAGCACTTCCATTCTCTAACCCTCTACTCTTAACACTCAACGGTTTCCCAACTGTCACACACACTTTGGCTGAGAGCTGAAAACAAGGATCACTGCATTCATTTGGATCTCTTTTTATTTTTGAAAATGAAGACTGGCAGATAATAATATCTCATCAGCTCAATCCCTAAAACAGCAGCTGGTGGCCCCTTCACGGTGACCTGGAACGAGGAACAGAGAGCATGGACGGCGGTGTTTGCTGCTGATTAAGCCTAACTCCAGATTCTGTAGGGCTACAACCGCCAGCTGGAACGCAATTACCTTCCAGCAGGCACCCCACGTCTGTCTTCATTTGCGCTGAAAGACAGAGGCCCACACCTTTCATCAGAATAATGGGCAAAGACGCCCACAATAATGAAATCTGCAAACCTTTTTGTGAGAGCATCTCTCCCAAATCATTCCATCTGTATCAGTTATTCATTGTCTCTCTGTCATGCCAAAAAGGACTCAGGGACATGAATGCCTTCCCTCTCGAGGATTTCTCCCAGTTCAGGGTTTGAATTAATTTGCTGGATTTTGTACAGCAAAGTCTTCAGGATATTTTAGGGCAGGGGTCTCCATGCAATATAAGGAAAGCTAGTGACATAGCTGTCTCTCTTATTTAGTCCTCTCGCATGGCTCCTGGGGGATTTCTCTGGGAAGGCGAGAACTGCCTGATAAATAAACAACTGTTTAGCCCTCTTACACACCAAAATCTTTCTGATTTTTTTTTTTGTCACAGCTTCATTGAGATATGATTCACATACCATGAAATTCACCTTTTCAACATGCACAATTCAGTGGTCTTTAGTATATTCAGAGTCATATGGCCATCATCACTATCTAATTTTAGAACATTTCATCGCCCCAAAAAGAAAGGCCATACTCATTAGCCGTTACTCCCTACCATCCCCTCCTCCAGCCCCTGGCAACCACTACTCTGTTTTCTGTCATTTTGGACTTTCCCACTCTGAACATTTCGTATAAATGGAATCATACAATATGTGGCCTTTGGTATCAGGTTTCTTTCACTTAATCTCTTTGTGGTTCATTCATGTTATAGTATATACCAGTATTTCAGTCCTTTTTGTTGACAAAAAAAGTATTCCATTTCATGGATGTACCATTATTATTTATTCATTCATTTGGTGAACATTTGGGTTATTTTCACTTTTTGGTTATTATGAATAATGGTATTATGAACAGTTGTGTAAAATTTTTTTATGAACATACGAGGAGGCACCCTAAAAATAGAATTATCTTCCGGAGGGCAGACCCCTTGTAGTACAGGCTTCCCCCGCCAGGTGAGTCTCCTAGGAACCCATGTGTATCAGTGTACCAGCTGGCATTGTTGTGAGAGGCTGCATTTGGCTTCAGTGAATTTTTTTTGAAGACTCTTTCAACACGTTTACCCATTTCATGACTGGTGATTTATGAGCACACCTGTTCACATCGCACGCATGGAGTGTTCAGCAGTTTTTGACCAAAAAAATGGCATGACCCCATGTCCCACTCTCCCTATTTACCCAGTCCCGCCCTGTGTGGCTTTCTTTTGTTTCCCTGGATGAAAAGAGCCCTTAAAGGGAAAGGTTTCACCAATGCAGAAGAGGTGAAACAAAAGACGACAGACGCATTAAAAGATATCAAAACCAACAAGTTCAAAAATGGCTTTGAGCAGTGGAAGAAATGTCTCAATAGCCGTATAGCATCAAATGGAGAGGACTTTGAAGGTGACTTAAGTTTAAACATGTAACAATAAATAAACTTTTTTTAATAAATAAATTCTGGGTTTTTTATTTATGTTTTCATTTCCCTCATGTACGTGCTGGGAGTACAATTGCTGGGTCACATGGTCACTCTAGATTTAACACTCTGAGGAACTGACAAACTGTTTCCTGATGTGGCTGCACCATTTTACCTTTTCGCCATCAGTGTCTGAATCCTCCAAGTTTCAGTACATCCTCACCAACCCATTATGTCTGTCATCTATATTTTAGCCACCCGGCTGGGTGTGAAGTGGTATCTCATAAGTTTACTGTACATTTCCCTAATGACTAATAATGCTGAGCATCCTTTTAAATGCTTATTGGCAATTTTTATAACTTTGGAGAAATCTCTAATCAAATACTTTGCCCATTTTTTAATTGGGTTATTTTTTATTATTGAACAGTAAGATTTACTCACAAATTCTAGATGCAAGTTCTTTACCACATATATGATTTGCAAATATTTTCTCTGATTCTGTGGACTGATGTTTTGATTTCCTGATGGTATCATTTGCAGCACAAAAGCTTCAGTTTTGATCGGATAAGTCCAACTTATCTCTTTTCTCTTTTTTTAACTTGTGCTTTTGGTATCATAGCTAAGAAGCCATTGCCTAATCCAAGGTCACAATGATTCACTCCTGTATTTTTTAAGAGCTTTATAGCTTTAGATTCATTTTGAGTTTATTTTTGTACACGAGAGAGAGTCCAGGACTGTTAATGCAAAAATCTCCTTTCTCCCATCCCCATGTTCAGCAGGCCAACATGCATACACACGCACATTTATATTCTATCTATCTATCCATCTATCTCTATCTCCTTCTCTATCTTTACCTGCCCCAACACCTTCCCTGAAGGTAGCATCCCTCAGTTGAAATACCCGCTCCAGTTCCTAAAACTTGAGCAAATTACTAGACCATTCAGCGCCTCAGTTTCCTCAACTATCAAAAGAGAATAAACATACCTTTACCGTAAGCTTGCCAGAAGATTAAATGCAAAGGCTGTTTTTATTTTCCATCAAAAATTGTCCTGTGGTCCTTCCTCACAGAAACTTTGGGAGACTTTTTTTGAGACACAGAAACAGTGCCCATCGAACTCGAGCCGACACCACAGCCCACTAGCAAGCTTGTTTTGATACAGATTACTGATCTTCACCCACATTGTTTTCTCCCCCCCGGAGGGTCTAGGGTGGGCCTTGATAATTTGCATTTGTAACAAAAGCCTGAGTGATGCTGACAGTCCATGGGCCATGCTGTGAAAATCATTAGGCACATAAAGCTAGTGTGTGCGGTGGAGAGGAAAGCACTTGAGAGGAGGTAGGTGACTAGCAAAAGCCCAAGGCTAAGAGGAATCTTTTTGATAAACCATAAGGCCAATAGGAAAATTAATAAAAGTCACCTTGTAAATGTGGATAATATGTTTTATGTCTATACTAATGGAAGACGCCAGGAGATAGACTAAGAAAATCATACTGCGCAAATCCCTAAATAATATATGTAACTTAATGCATCTGTATCTAGTCATTGTAAGTAGAAATATAGTGTTCTGGTAATATTATTCTTTAAATACTTAAGGCAGAATTAGAACACTTGATGCAGACCAAGCCAATGTCATCCCTGCCTCTGCCCATAGGCTATCTTGGGCGGGTGAGAGTCTGCAGAGCACTGGGCCCAGTGTTCATTAGCCCATGCCCTAAGGCAACGAGCCAACCCAGGGCCTTCCCTCCTTCTTACTTGGTCTAGGCTGTACTTCCCAGAATCTCATCTTTAAATTCTTACCTCATCTCTAAGACCCCATCATGCCTCCTACTTCTGACTCTGCAGACTTAGGATTTTTGTTCCTGATCTTCTTGAGGTCTGAAACATTTCCATTTCCTGTGGACATGGACTTGCCTCATCCCTCCAGCACCAAGCCTCCCGTGTCTCCTCAGTATAGAACACTTTAGGGTGTCACAGTAAGATGTTCATGATATGTTACAAAGCAGATGGCATAACAATATGTGTAATATAATGCTGTGTTATAAAAATAAGTATATATACATAGAAATAGGTCTAATAATTGTACAAAAAATTTAGGGTATTGTCAGGGTAATTTTTTATTTGGGTTTTTTTTTCTGCATTGAACATGTGTTAGTTGTGTAATTAAGATAATTAAAACCATAATAAATACCTAAATACCAAAGCAACTTTGCCAGCTGAAACTGGTGAAGAACTTTAATAATTCACAGAAAAGAAATACGCATGGACCTTAAACATATGGAAATACGCTCACTTTATTCAGCATAAGAAAATTGAAAAATATGCAAAATTTTGACAATATACTCCATTAGCAGAAGTTCTGGGGAAACATACTTTTTTACCATACCAGAGGAACTACAAATTTGCTCAACCACTGTAGAGGGAAATTGGCAAGAACTATCAGAATAACATATGCATCCATCCTTTGACCTAGCAACCTTATTATTTCTGGAAACTGGTTCTAGATATATTTGCATATGTACTAAATGGTGTGTGCACAAGGTTGTCTCCAGCATTGTCTTTAATAATAAGAAGTCAGGACAACCTAGAAGTCTTTCTGCAGAGAACTCTTTAAGTAATTTGTGCTACATTTGTGTAACAGAATGCTATGCAGCATAACATACAATGAAGAAGCTCTGTATAGGCTGCTATGGAAAGACTTCCAAAGTACCCTGTGGAATATAAAAGGTATGCTACTTTTTGTGAAAAATGTGGAGTGTGGGGGAATAAAAATACTTGTTTCTATTTGCAGAGGATGGAAACCAGGCAATGGAGGTATGAGAAGCATCAAGGTTTTCAGTGTGCACTTTTAATGTTGTTTTGATTTATGGTCCATCTGCACGTGTTACTATTAATATTTTCAAATAAGTAGGCAAGTAAGGGTCATCGGCCTTCTTGAGGAAAAAAGAACCTTAATCACCCTTTCCTCGAAGAGAACCTTCTCTTCATAAGATTCTCTTTTTGTCTATTAGATTAATGTGTGTATATAATTCCCCACCCTTGAGAAAAAGCCTTGAAGAGAAGCATAAGCTTTCTGTTGAATCTGCTGATGGAACGGAAAACCTCAATGCCATTCAGAAGCTCTTGGGCACTTGAAAGAGCTGGGGAGAATACCTGTCAGCCATTCCCAAGGATTAATGGGTTTTTTCATTCTATTGCTTCCCCGTGACTCTCCCAAGTTGATGTGGCCTAAGGAAATGCCTGCTAATACCTACTAAATATAATATAGGGCACCACAGAAGAGAGAGCGATTTGACTTCCTGAAGTACCATGGGTGATATGAAAAAGTGATCTGATGTCAGGAAGCCATGACTTACTAGCTGTGTAACCTGCTTAAATTTCTGCTTCCGCCTTTGTAAAACAGGAGAAATGATAATACCGGCACAATCCATCTCAGCGGAATGTTGTCAGGATCAAAGCAATATTGTGCGACAGCCTCTTATACACTGTAAAAGGCCACACTAATGATAGGCATGGTGGTTATTTTTAAAACTACCTCTGATAACTAGATCTTACACGGGTCATAATTTCTGAGAAAACTAAATACCATATCATTTCCTTTGCCCTTTTCCTCACTGTCATCAGGAAAGTGTAGGCTTGGAAAAAGAAAGAAAAGCATAGTATTGGCTGTGTGACATTTGCCACTATTTTATAAATCTTAACATCAAAGGCTAGTGTTTTAGAAGCCATTGTTATGAGTTGAATTGTGTTCCACCAAAAAAGATATGTCAAAGTTCTAACCCCCAGTACCTCAGAACGTGACCTATTTGGAAATAGCTATTGCGGTTCTAATTAATTAAGACAATGTTATAGCAGAATAGCATGGGCCCTTATTCTAGTATGACTGGTGTCCTTAGAAGAAGATGGTGTGAAGGTGTAAAGGGAAAATACAATGGGAAGGTGGGTGCAGAGACCGGAGCTCTACAGCCGCAAGCCAGGGACATCAGGATTGACAGCCACCACCAAAGCTAGGAAGAAGCAATGAAGGACTGACTATTCAGAGTCTCAGAGGGACCGTGGCCCTGCGGACCCTTTGATTTCACACTTCTAGCCTCCAGAACTGGGAGAGAATAAATTTACATGACTTGGTCATGGCAGCCCTAGAAAACTAATACAGCCACTCACTCATTTCTCTCTCAGTTCTTCACTTTATCTGAGTAGTTAACTCTACATAAAGAAAGGTGCCTGGGCTCACTCTGTGGCTCCAGTCATCTCTGCAGAAGCCCCTCTACCTTTGGACTTCACAGTTACTCCAAGGGGTCTTCAACGCCAAGCACTTTATGTAGACCAATCAAAGAAAATTATGACTACTATTGCGGAGGATTGAATGGTCAGTGAAATTAATTTACATTAAAACATGCCCTCGTGCCATTGATCTAGACTTTAACTAGACACCAGTTAAACTGAGGCAGATAGAATATAAAAAGCTTTTCCTAGCTTTCACTGTATGCTTGTGATCTCAAGAAACTTTTAGGAAAGGTCAGGAAATGTTTTTCCTTAATATATGTAAATAAAGATTCATTCAGTGAAAAAAAAAAGCACTCTAATAGAAAAAACGCTTAAAGTTAAAAAATCCCTCCATCACTGTGTTAGAGTTCTCCAGAGAGACAGAACTAAGAGGAGACTACATACATACATACATACATACATACATAGAGACATTATAAGGAAGTAGTTCGCTCAGTTACAGAGGCTAAGTCCCATGATCTTCCTTCTTCAAGGCAGAGGCCCTGGAAAGCCAATGATGTAAGTGTAAGTTTGAGTTCAAAGTCCTGAGACCCAGGGGCACCAGGCAGAAGACTGAAGTCTCAGGTCATGCAGTTAGGCAACAAGAGTAAATTTTCCCTTCCTCTCCTTTTTGCTCTATTCAGGCCCTAAATGGATCGGATGGTGCCCAGGTTGGGGAGGGCAATCTACTTTACTGATTCAAATGCTAATGCCATCCAGAACACCCTCACTGACACACCCTGGAGTAATGTCTAATCTGGGCTCCCCTGTCCCAGTCAAGCTGACATAGAAAATTAACCACCACCATCACCATCTCTATACCAGTCATTATCTGTCTCAATTCTTGTGTTCTGACGCAAAGAAGAAAAATGAACAAGTAACCATGTCTCCTCCTAACTCTCCATGCTTTTGAGAGGAGGTGGTGTGTGTGTGTATGTTTAATAAACTTAATAATGCAAAGTTCTTGGGCCTATTTAAAATAAAAGTATTGTATTACTTGATGATAATGTTATTTCAGATCATCCTGATTCTGTTATTTTTCTGAATTGGTTTTAAAAGGCTACATTTATTTAAAACAATAAATAATAATACAATTAAAATATTTCCCAATAATGTTGAGTTTAAAAATCAGGTTACAAACAATATTATAATTGTATCTCTATTTTTAAAGATAAGTAGGTTTTTTCTGTAAATAGAGAAAGCAATTGTAAGAATACAAAATAATCTAATTACTAAGATTTTAACAATTCTTATCTCTGGGTGGTGGAATTGAGGAAGAGAGTTATTGTTTTATTTTTGTTTGTCTACATTTTCTAAATTATATATAAAGAACATGTTTTATTTTAAAGAACATAAAAGATTTTTTAAATATAAGAATGTCTTCACTCCTCTAACAATGGTACCAGGGTATTTTTAATCAGTACCTATGTTTGTTATCAATCTTCAGATTCTACCAAATGCAATAACCCACAAATATTTTTAAACATTCTATTTTCATAAAATAAGTTATTATCAGGAAGTTAGCTGAGTAAATACCCCCAAATACATGGAAGAAACCAAGAAAGAAGTTGTCTTTTAGCCTAGATGACACAAAATTTAACCCAGGAGTGCAACAAAAGGCAACAGACCGACCTTGGTTGGTTCCAGAAGATTGACATATGAAGTGAGATGGGGAATGTCCTTGAGAAATGTGTTACAACATTTAGTTTGAAAATTTTTAAAAAGAGGACTTGAACTGTGAAAAGTATGGTTATGGAAATGTTATAAACACTGACACAGTAAAAATAGTATTTGAGAGGCTGAGAAGAGGGGCCAGTGACTCCTATCTAAAAATGGAAGCAGAGAACTATAAAACACAAGCAAGGATTTCAATTTCTTAATTTTTTCCTAGTCTTTTCTCATAACCTTCAACAGATCTTTTAAAAAGCTGAAACCCCTTGAGGTGAAAAAACATTTATGTAAGTTCTGTTATTTTTATAAATTCACTTCTTTCTCTTTTTTTCTGTTGACTTCACATAAAGGTAAAGTTAACACATTGTGCTAAAAGCAACACAATGGTTTGATTTCATTTTGTGAAATTATTCCTTTCTCTCCATCTACATGTACAGTGTATATGAACAGAGAGATGAATATTTAATGTTACTGTTGAAGGTATCTGGGTGGTAGAGTTGAAATACAAGAATTTTTGTTCTTTTTATGCTACTGTAATTTTGCAAAAAATCTTCATCCAAAATGAGAGGTACAGATATACTCAATCAATTTGATTCTTTCATTCAAGGTTGACTTAATTATGAGCATTTGCTGTATAGTGTTCACCTAGGTAGAAGGGAAGTTTGAGTAGTGCCTTCATCCTCATCATAGAATCATTCTTTTTATTGAAATGAATTTACAATATTGGGCCTTCTTCCTAATGTGTTGCATATTGGTCAATCAATGCAGAGTTATGTCTCCCAAAAGATCTGGTAGAGAGTCCCTCATTCAACCTAGTTTCACATTGTAAAACTGCGCCCTGGTATGGACAGCCTCATGGAATTTGATGGCTGATTATGTTATGAAATTGACTTAACAGATGGACAACTGGGAGTAAGAAAAAAGGAGCACTCACAGAGAGAAAGAGGGTAAAGCTTATTAAAGTAACAGAACATTTGAAAATATCTTAAATATCAGTATAAGTGAGTCCATCACATCTATCAGTATCATGGCAAAAAAATGCATTGTGTTATTGCAACCCAGTATGACAATTATTGCTTTATGCTTTTATTTTTGGGAAGTTCAGTTCTTAAGCTAACAAGAGAGACAGCTATTCTCTTCCTAAAATCTCCAGGAGAGGAAATCTTTCCATAAATGTTTGACAAATTATGCCACTTTTTCAAACTCTGAGGGTCAGGGATTTTGATTAGACAATCAAAATCTAGGTTTCGAATTACAAGAAAGCCATTTCTGTCTTTCTTCACACACTTAGAACATTATAAAATGAGTTCTCAGAATTTCCTCCTCTATGTCAGCAATTCCCTTTATTCATATTTGTGAAAGCTTTATTTTCCATATATTTAAACATCCAACTCAGTGAGCAAGCATCAGCCATTAAATGAATATTCAGCAAGCTCACTGTCAAATTTATCAACTGAATGAAAACCTGTAGGTGGCGGCAAATTTGGTATGTGACTATGATCCCCAAATCTACCCCTACGCATGTCAAATGTTAGAATTTCAAAATAGGGACCAAGGGAAGGCATCTCTTCAAAGTGTTTGTTTGAATACCACCCCTCCAAGTCATGGCCTTAAGCATTACTACTTAAATTTGTTAAATGTCTAATATTTCCATGTGAAATCAAGAGAGTTTCTGTCCCTGGTGCCCTGGAACAGGATACAGAAGAATATTAAGTATGGGTTAAAAAATTCTGTGAATGATTATAGGTATTTGGTAAATCAAGGGTCTGAACGGTTAATTATTAAATACCACAAAATCACCAAGGGGAAACAGCCTCTGATTTAGAAGTCACACAGCCCTGGGCCCTAACTTCCCCTTTGCCAGAATGTGTGCTCTGTTTGTCAAATTGCCTTACATTTCTGAGTCTCATTTTCTTATTTGGAAAAATTTGCCTTCCAACTCTAATTATAAATTTGATCCAACTAACCCAGACCAGGAAAGCATAAGAAGATATTTCTGTTAGGGAGGCAGCCAGATGTGGTGAGGACACTGGAACACTGGGTCCAGAGAAAGAAAACAAATCAGTGTCCACCACTGCTGCGTGGGCATGTCAGGAAGGAGTGACATGTTTGGTAAATACCAGTCACCAAAGCCACAGCAGGAAACCACACTGGATATGAAGTATCTCAATGAATTGAGGAGCCCACATTAATATTTTTGGTCCAAATTAGCACCCAAAATGAATATTTTCCCGTAGGCTTTATTAATAAAGCAGTCACCTCAGGGTTGGAGGATGGCTCTTATTCATCGGAAAAGGACTCTGACTTCTTGGGAATAGTAACAGAATCCTTTCCCTGCTGGAACCTTGCCCCCAAGGCACTCTGTTGGAGCGAGGTACCGAGAAACATGGACTGAATCCAAGTTTCAGCAAAACTCAAGGCCACGAAAGTCATTTTTTAATTGTCCTTACTTATTTGAAAAAAATACAATTCTTTCCTAAAGTGGGCATTTTATCACCCAATATCCACCATACCCACATAGTCCTCATCTCTGTCCAAAAGCTATTCCCACACGTGCGGATGGACACACACACATTCACATGCACGCACGCTACCACCCCTCTCCTACCCCTGGAAGATGGTTGTTTACCTTCTCACGGGCTTGCGCATGAGACTCCATTGTACACCCCAGAAATGTACACCATTGCGCCCTAATGTTGGCATCAGGTCAACCTGAAGAATAAACAGTGGACGTGAAAATATTATATAAAATGATCTAGCCCAGCCGATTAACCATGGTTTCTCTGCCCACTGACATCTCCAACAAGATGACACAGGCTGGGATTGGTCAGCCCAAGACAAGAGCATTCACATGCACCAGCTGTGACGGGATCAACAGAGCTCTGGCACTCACCTCCCAAATGTGTACCTGGAGGAGGCAGCAAACGAGATAACTAGTGGGAATTTTCCAGAAAGAAAACTGAAGCCCCATGCCTCTCTTAAAAAGGACAGACTTCAAAGTTTGCAAGTTTATATTAGGTCTCTTTCTTAAGACTTCAAAGATAAAAGAGCTGAGAGTCAGAGTAATGGGAATGATTATATTAAATTTCACATTAGCCCGAAGCACTCCTTCTGTCCCTATTTTTTATTTATTTACATCTGGCCTCATTCCAAAAAAGGGTTTGCTGGTGAGTGAGGAAATTTACACAGAACCAGTCAATGCCGAGTCACATGAGGCTCTTGAGGAAACGTCTCTTGCCCCCAGTTCTCTAAACTGACCCCTATGAACACTGTATCACACCCTCAGCAGGCAGTGAGCCACACACACCTAGGAATCTCCCCTTTTTTGGCTCCAAACTCTCTTTTAAGCTCTTGGATCTACAAAGCCCAATACACTCCCCCCAATCCTAGGATTTGGTTGTCCCTGACCTCCAAAGGGCTGAGGTTCCGACTTGTCTTTCCCCTTCCAGTTCTCAGTATCTAATAACTCTTCAGTTAGAAAGTTCCACCTAATTCTAATTCCATAGAATCCAACACTTAGCAGAGCCATTTGGCTTCTGCCCCCTTTGAGTCCACTCTACTCACACAAAGGAGAGAGTATTGAGGACCAAACTGGGTATGTTGGCATCAAAGAGAGATGCCAACATTCTAGTCTCAATTGGACTCACCTCCAAAATTCGTATCTTCTCTCTCTCTCTCGCACTTTGACCCCGGACCAGGCCTCAGTTTCCTCATCTGAAAAATGAAGATTATAGTATCTACTCATGCCTCTGCCTGAGTGTGTTGTATTGATCGAATCTTGTGAAATGATGAGCATGAATGTCAAATCTTAAAGATAAAATAAGATAAAAGGTAAATAAACATAATAAAATCATCAAACTTGGATTTCATGTTGATTAATTTTAAATGTGCAACACTGCATAATATTTTTAAAAAACTACTCTGTCAAGAAGTAATTAAAAACTGACTTTGAATCTTTGTTCTGTCTGATTTCCTGTGTGGTTTTGGATAAGTTCCTTGATCTCTCTGAACCTCAGTGTCATCATCCATAATCTTAATCACTGCCCTTTTCTTCGCAAGCAATAGAAGCCATCTTTGATTTGAGGGAAAGCAGGTGTGTAATAAGAGAACACCAGGCTATTTTACAGAACCTAAGGCAGGAAATGAAGTCAGGCCTCACAAGCAAAGAGGACCAGAAAATACAAAGTCCTCAGGAACCCCAGCAGTCTGTCACTTTGCCTCTTTTTGACCTCCCAAGTCTTTAGTTATCACGTCCGTGTTGCCACCAGCTTTCTTTTCATTTTCAAGATCCCTAGAGGCGAACGTTTTTGTTTCTGGCTTTAGCTATCTGGTATAAAATTGCTGCCCAGAATCTTATAATCATTTTACCCTGTAACTTACAGTGTACTGTTTCTCAGCACCATTACCAAGCCCAAATACTGTTATTCTTGTAAATAGTCCTTCTGACAAGTGAAAAATGGTCAATCAACCTAATTTACTTTCTCTTATCACTGATCAAGCTGAGGATCTTTACCTGTTTGTCTTTACTTCCTTTTATTTATTTTATTGAGATATACTTGACATATAACAGATTCAGGTGTGCAAAATAATGACTTGATATGTATATATATTGCAAAATGATCACCACAGTTAATTGAGTTAACATCCATCACCACACATAGTTACAAGTTTTTTTTTCTTGTGCAGAAAACTTTTAAGATCAACTTTCTTAGTACCTTCAAATACAAACACAGCAGTATTAGCTATAGTCACCATGCCCTACAGATGGGCTTTCTAAAGATCTTTGTGAATATGGAATAAAACAGCTGCCACCCCTCCAACCTACTGCTGTCTAGTGTGTCAGTCCCTGGGAAAAGAACAGTTGACTGGCCCGACTTGGGTTTAGGATCTACCTCTGGTCCATTTAGCTAACGTCAGGAAAATGATGTCATAGCGAGATACGGTCACTGGGGCATGCGACCGTAAGAAGTGATTTTCAGAGACAAAGGACATGGGCTTAATGGAGGTTAGAAGTATATTGTGGCAGATTCTGTGCTACACCACTCAAGTTCCTCCAGAACTCAATGACTCGTTTCCTCCGTGTCTGTGGGTGCTGCCTGCAGACAGCCCTCAGCTGGCATCCCTCTTTGGGAATTGCCCTTGAAGAAAGGGAGCCACATTTCTTTGTTCAAGCTGACCTCCCTTCCCAGAGGCAGCACATATCCTGCTTGATGGGGTTATAGAGGCCCGGGTACCTCTTCCAACATGACATCCCTCTGAAAGGCCATCCCAGCTCTTGAAGTTCCCATGGGATGGCTGAAGCTTTTATTGTGACTGCGCTACAGCCGAGCTTCTCACTCTACCCACTGCCTGCTTCCTTTCTTTGTCCCATGGGCATTAAAGACAGGAATTCTCCCTCGTAAGGTTTTCACATGCCGATCTCCACCTCAGAGCCTGCCTCTTGGAGAAGCCGATCTGCTACATCTGTGTGCTATGTGAGAACAGATTTTATGTTTGTTTTTAGGGTGGTAATGACTGTCACACAGTGCGTGTGGAAGGCACTTAATAAATGTTAGTTTCTTTTACTTCTCTCAGTTTTCCAGAGACAAATTCACAGCAAACCTGTATTAAACTCTCCGGGCTTAGGCACTTCTGAGTGACTTTGATGTGAGGCCAATTATTATGATCAAACCCAGGATCAGTTCCGCTCTATTGGTGGCAAGAGCCAAGCAGAGCATCAGCAACTGGGCCAAAAACAGAAGCCAGGAGATGTTGCCCCTCAGCAACGTTGGGGCCTGCTCCCCCTTCAGTACCGTCTACACTGTCCCACCAGGCCTCCGGAGCACAGAAATCCTCACGCACGTAGTTTTTGGAAGATCAATCAGCAATTGGGCATCAAAAGCCCATTATGTGCCAGACTCACATCTGAGGTGGACACATGAGGTTCGCATTTATAAAAATATAGCAGCGACACAAAACACTGTCCTGATGGATGAGTGGCCAAGACTAGAACAGACCATAAATATAGGCATTTAGAAAAAGACAGTTTCATTTCTTGCTGAGGAGACAAGGGAAAGTTTTATGGGAAGATGCCATCTGGGACTAGAAGAACAAAGTGAATTAGTGGATTTAGAGCTATTGATAGCCAGAGAAGATGGAGAGACATCCCTGGAACAAGCAGCTATGCTCCAGAAATGACCAAATCCAGGTTGCCTAGTTGTTCAACCCCACGTGTCTGGAAAATCTTGGAGCACAATATAGAATGAGGCCCCAACATTGTTCAGGCTGCAGCCCAGGACAAAGCATATTTGAGGAAAGGTGAATGGTGGGTGGTGTTGTATTAATGGTTTAAATAACACAATGGCTCCCAGACCCGGACGGGAGGATGGTGACAAGGAGAGATGCACTTGGCCCCTCGGCTGCACTGTATCTTAGAAAGGAAAGAAACCAAGAAAGCATAGTGGCCCCCCTAAACCCTAGAGAACTCACTCAAGGGTCAAAACCAGAGAGGACTTTCTCAGAAGACCAGACATAATACATGGTTTGAGCAAGACGGTGGGCTGGGCCCTGAGCTAAGTGCCTCCTAGACTAGGCAGAGCAGGATTAACGTTCACAACGAGCCAATGAAATGGGCACTGAATTATTTTCTTTCACAGGTGGGGACGTCAAGGCAAAGGAGTATTAAGTAACTTTTTCATGATCAAATAGCTGAGTACTGGAGCTAGAGCCCAAAAATGGACAGTCTACCCCCAGGGCCCTTGCTTATAACCTCTTCATTTTGCAACGCCCTTGTTCCTACTTCAAGGTGAGAGCAGTACAGGCTAAGACCTAAAAAAGAAGCCAAATGCTATGTAATGCCCCGACATCTGGCGACACTCTTGAATGACCTGACCACAAGTTCTACTCCCCACTACATTCCATGGATAAAGCCCCTAGGTAAATGACGGTCCCTAACACGGGGACCAAGCACAGTTCCTGCTTACCCCAGAGTAGCAAGTTTAAGTTCCCCACCAGCCCACAGAATTATTTAAACAAGATAATCACTTCCTTCTATGGTCACCCCAGCCTCCTGATACTGCAAAGTCTGTCTCCCACAGCCTCCCATTGTTCACAAGTCCCACTGCTCTGTGTCCCCACATGGAGCATCGTCCTCCTCCTCAGAGCAGTGAGTACGTCTGACGAATAAACTGCTGTCAATTGCATCTGTCCAGTGTCAGGTGTCATGTATTTGGCCACCCCCATAACCCTAGTGCAGGACTCCCTCCCTTGCCAACAGGGTCCATGGGAGGCAATTACAACGTGCCAGGCCCGAAATGAGAGGCAAATGGGCAGCCAGTGAAAGACCATAATGAAATGTGGGGCAGGAACGAAGGTGAGAACAAACAAAGAAGACCAAAACAATAGCCATACATCATGATTTAGAACGCGGGGGAGGGGGGCGGTGTAGAAGCGGTGTATTAGCTCCGTCAACTTTGTGAAGCTGGAATAAAGAAAAACATTCACATGAAGCAGGAACGAGTAATTGACAATCATAACTGTGATTATAAGGCATAATTACAATTAGCGGCACAAGAGTGTTAATCATGAAAATAATTACATGTCAGCTTTCCTCCTAAAGAAGAGAGAATGTAATTAAGTGGCCCAAAGGGGGCAAACAAAACATGTCTCTGGATGACAGGGGTGTGGGGTGAAGGGCTGATGTTTTAAGGAGGAAAACTTTCTCATCTTTGAAATGAATCAGCCAACTTCTTCCACCAAAATATAGGGAAGTCAGTAACAACAAAGTGTGGCTTCAGAATTTTCTTCCAAAGAAAACAATCCCAAACTTAAGGTATGAAGCAGAACAATGTCGTGACTAAAGCCAGGCAGGTTTGAACTCAACTTTTTTTTTAAATGTTGATTACCAGCTCTGTGACATTAGGCAAGTTATTTGACCTTTCTCCAAGCCTCAGTTTCCGCCATCATAAAGTAATCACTGTACTTGCCTCCCTGAGTTGTGAGTAAAGGAGGCCTGCAAAACTCCTGTGTCAGTGTCTGCTATTATTTTATAACAGGAAAATTAAAAGCAAAAAAAGATAGGACTGAGGAAATTCCAACCCTGTCTGGCTGAGTTTTCAACTTTGGTCCCTTTCTAAATTCAAAGAGAAACTGGCCAACATTTCTTGTCTTGTACTTCAGGAGTTTCTTGCATTTTCTTGCAGATATCCGACTTTTGATTTTCCTGAAGTCTTATGATTTTAAGGGGTAAGATTGAGTGAAGGTTTATAGCTTGTGTTTTGGAGGCATATGGGTGACAAGTGGCCTGGAGAGGCCTGATCGGCCTCAGGCCAGTAGGTTTTGCCTCCTGAGACGGTGGCTCTCAGGCTGCCCCACCTCATTCATTGACTCATCCATTCATGTATTTTCTTCTTTTTTTTTTTTTTTGCAATAAAGGCAAAAGCATCAGTTATATGCCAACTCTGTGTACAATCATGTGTAAGATAAACATACATATATATGTTTATCATATGTGAATATGAGAATCTTCCCATTTATGTTTCAGCTGAGCCTTGAAGTCAAAAATGCCACATTCTTAACTGAATACCTTGTAGAAATTTCAAAGAAAGTGGGATAGATTTCTTGCACAAGTGACCTGAATTTTTCACCCCTTCTTATATTCAACACTGTGCTAGGCAGCGCCCACCCACTCTGACTCAACACTTTTGGACCTGGCTGCGTGACTCGCTTTGATGACTGGGATATTAGCAAGCAAGATACAGTCGAGTCTCAAGTGGAGGCTTGAAAAAGCACTTGCAGAATTGGACTTGCTTGCACTCTTGCTTCTCCCTCATTCTCATGAGAGCGTGCCCCGGCAAACCTTCTAGAGGATGAGGACACAGAATAATCACCCCAGACAAGCCCGTCTCAGACCAGGAAAGGGCCCACTGACCCCCAGGCTTGTCAATCCTAACAGGCTCAGAGCAGTGGAGCCCAAGTCAACCACCTCAAGTGCATGTGCAATAAATATGCATGTTGTTGTAACGATGGAGGTTTTGTGGTTGTTTGTTACACAGAATTATTGTATCAATGATTACCTGATAAATTTTATATTACTCAGTTAGATAACTCTGAAGCCCGTCACCCAAACCGAGGGAGTAACAGTGGAGGAAGAGGAGAGACTTAGGAGGAAGATTTCTCTGAAAAGAGTTGCCCCGCCCCCAAGGCAAGGAAAAAAAGATTTCAGTGGGACCGCTCAGAGAACTGTAGTTTAGGGGATGTAGGCAAGAGATGCACTGCTAGGTGATGACAGGTAAGCCAAAGGCGACAAACTGCAGGGATGACCATCTGCAAGCCCAAAACTTCGAGCGGAGGATGTACAAGAGTTTCCTTTGTACTAGAGTTGGGCCGTTCCACCTCAGCACTATTGACATTAGTGCTGGGACATTAGGATAGACAACTCTTTGCTCGCTGGGGCTGTTCTATGCATTGTAGGGTATTTAGTAGCATCCCTGGTTTCTACCTACTGGATGCCAATAGGACTTTCCAGTTGTGACAATCACAATTTCTCCAGATATTGCCAAATGTACCCTGGATGACAAAACCACCCCTATTGTGAACCTCTGTACTGGAGAAATGATAGCTGAAGCTACTGTCATATTCCCAGGAGCTGTGAAAGGTGCCAGAGATCGGTCAGACTACAGAAGCCTCTGGGAGCAGTAAGGGGACAGCTGGTAAGAGATCCCGGGCACCTGGGAAGCGAGAAGTCTCTAAAGACCCAAACAGCATAACATAACAAAGAAAGATGCTATTTCAGATATCTGTCAAGCTTAGAAAGCCTGAAGCCAGCCTCCAACAGTGTCCATAATATTCTGCTCCCTTGGCCTCTCATCTCTAACCTGGAGGGGTCAGAAATAGCAGGCAGTCAGATGGAAGCAGGAAACGGGGGAGAAGCTGGCCGTACCCCTCTCTCTTGGCGGCAGGCTTCCCTCTTGTTCCTGGCTAGAAGTGGGTTTAGTGTGAGAAGTTTTAACTGTAGGTTAGAATTGACTTACTGGTTACGATAAGATGGTACATACTCTATTTTCTGACACTGGGCTGTATTTATTATTTAAAGTAATCGTGGGGTTTTACGCCACCTAAGAGTGACCAGAAAAGCCAAGGGAATGTCTGCGTGGTTATCTAATGACAGGGAAACCAGCTGCTGTGCACAGACATAAAGGGGCGAGGGGCAGGTAGGGGATGCCGCTTTGGGGTTAATTCCCATTAACGTCCATTGTTCAAAGGACCAGAAACACATGCCACCTCACAGAACCCCTCATCCCCACCAGACTGCGACCTAGACTCCATCTTTGGCGAACTCCATTATTTCTAGCTTACACTCGGCATTCTCTTCTCTCTTACAAAACAAACTCCCGCAGCCTCAGCACATAAAAGTGGCCAACAAACACAACCATCAGCAATAAGAATGGCTAAACACAACAAAGCTAGGCGCTGGCTGTTTGAGACATTGGCTTAAATCACACCACGCCCCTCAGAGTGACATGAATAGCGATACCGGTTTCACCTGAGGGTGGTCGTGAAGACCGCCCCTCCTCAGTGGCATGCTCCCAGCCTGTGCTGCGGACAGTGGTTTCACTGGAATTCCTCCCAGGGCCGGTTCCTTGAGCAGCAGCCTTGTGGCAAGGTCAGCAGGCCACCAGTCATCAGTCAGCAAGGCGGGTCCTCGCCCCGCCTCAGGCTCCCTGGGGCAAGAGCCATGAATCACACCACTGTCCTCCTCTCGGGGCCAGGGTGACAAGGTCCTGTAATTTATCTCACATGAAATGAGCTGGAGTATTTGAATAGGCTGGAGGGAAGCAGTCCATTAATTCTCAGAGATGGCTCTTGGCTCTTAGGGGTTTTATTCTGGCTCCCACATGACTGGCACCCAGCCTCTGACTCCTTCCTGTAGCTTGGTGACACGCCGAGGGCTCGGCTTGCCCTCCCCCGATGGCTTGATGCTAGAACAAGGCAGGAGACCATCTTTCATGCACAGAGAATGGAAGGGCCACCTGGCCTCTTAGCGTTTCGCGGTTGACCCCATGTTCTTTCCACGCCGCTGCTCCCTGCCAGCTCCACCTCCTGGAAACGATCACGTCATGTGACACCAAATGCCCAATCCATAAAGGGAAGTTTTGATCAATTGAACCTCATAAAAAAAAATGTTTTTTAAACTATTACTCTGGGGGGGAAGAAAAAGCTTGTAAAGAGAATGACAAAACAAGCTACAGAGTGGGGGGAAATGTTTGCAAACTATGTGTTCGACAAAGGCCTCGCATGGAAAATAAAGAACTCTCAAACTTCAGCAATAAAGACCAAACGTTCCAATTAAAAAATGGGCATAATATATGAATGAACATTTCACTAAGAAGGATACACGGATAGCAAATATACACATGAGAACATGTTCAACGTCATTACCTATTAGGGAAATGCAAATTAAAGCCACAATGATCCATCACTATATAGCTATACCACAATTGCTAAAATGAAAAACGGTGACAATACGAATGATGGTGAAAATGAGGAGAAACTGGGTCACTCATCCATTGCTGGCAGGAATGTGGCAATGGTTCAGCCACTCTGAAAATTAGTTTGGCAGGCTTGATTTGGCCCTAAACTATCATTTGGAGTCACGTGCTCTGTAATAATACTTAATGTTATTTTTCTCCCCCAAAAAAGGCCTATGGAGGAGGTACCTTTATTATTCCCACCTGACAGGTAAGAACTCCAACGACAAAAATGTGCACTACTTGCCCAGGTCACACAGGCAGAGAGTGCCAGTCCTGGGACCCAGGCGAGGATGTCTGCCGCCTAAACCCAAAACCACGGTCCCGTGACCTCCTCCCTGAGCAGTGCCTCCTGGCTGCGGTGAGACTGCCCTGAGGGATCTCCAACCTCCCCCAGGGCGCCGCACCGCAGGCTGGTGTGGCCACGCTGCTGCCTCTGTGCAAAACCGCCCCTAACCTACCCCAGCCGGACGAGGAAGAGCTACAAAAAATGCCCACTAAGCCATCTCAACAGGAGGCTGCATCGGCAAGAAGAGTTCACCTCTGTAGTGGGAGCTTCATGGCTAACATCCTCCCCGTCGGTGACTCAGGTTAGCAGATAACCCAGCAATAAGGAATCAGAACCTTGCCTTGGCATGCCATGTGGACGTTGCACCTGCTCACCCCAGACTAAAGTCGCCTCTCCTCCGTCTCCAGAATCAATTTAATTCGTTTGATAGTAAGCATTTTCCCCATCATTGAGATGACCACTTATTAAAAATCTTTTACACTGATTTATCTAGAGAGGATCAGAATCTCATTCATTTTTAAAGGTACCATTCTGTGTAACATTCCACTTTGTGTCTAATTAAATCCAATGCTATGGTTTCCTCTGGATATCATCAGTAACTATCAGCTGCCCAATGGACCGCTATTTGAAAAATCTCCCTCCTAAGCTATCATTTGAAGATCCCTGTCTTGGGGCTGGCTCGCAGGGGTTTCTTTTAACTGCTGCGGCCACCTCTGCGAATCTTTTAAGTACACCGGTCTGTCTTCTGGCATCGCTCTGATGCATTTCCCTGAGGCCCCCGCTTTCTCATCTCCTGGCTCCATCTATACATCAACACTATAATTTTTTAATTAGCTCTGTGAAACATAAACTTAAGATCAAATCCCAAAAAGAAACTGGGACTCATGGAATAAAGTAAATCTGATGTCTGTCTGGAGGGATGGACTGAATCCTGATTTCTAACACGATCAGGCAGGCAGCCAAGAACACCTTTGACTACCAGTATCTGCCTACATTTCTGCAGCCCTACCAGTTTGCCGCGTTCCTCTTGAGTTAAGAAGAACACAGTGGGCCACATGGGCCTTGACTGAGTCTAGATGACCAGACCTTTGGGGATAAGTATACCAGTGATGGTAGCTCCAAAAATCCCATTCAGGATTTCCAGGGCCCTCTCAAGAGTCATAACCAATGGCTCCCGGGGGTCCTTAGTGCCTGCACTGGGGCTAAATATGTCTGTACAGCTCAACTTCATCCCAAGGCCACGGATAACCTCTGCAGCAACCCGCTCTTCAAGGAAGACTCACTTCAAGTTGTGATTCTGCTTTCTACTCCAAACATAGTCAGTCCCCTCTTAGGAAAACTCCACAGAAGTTCTCACTAACAATGACTCAGAAAATACCTCCTGCCCCACAACCCTGAAGCAGTAAAATGATGCAAAAATATCAGAAAGATACCGATGGAGACTTTTCAAGGGCAACCTTTATCCCAAAGATACTGCTCAGTTTCTGAAGAGGTACTACTGTGAGAGAGACAGCTGTTCTCTTGAAATAGATAGATATATGACAGATAGATAAGTAGATAGATAGATAGATAGATAGATAGATAGATAGATAGATAAATAGATAGATAGATAGATAGAATCTTTATAAACCACCTGCAAGAAATGTACGAATATTTTAAGTTCAAATAGATGGAAAAAACATGGTATTCACTCCCAGTTCCCATGGGGACTGAGAAAAAACTAAACAGTCCCTTCTCTATGTCTCAATGCACAATTACAACAAATTCAATACACCTGCATCAATTAAGCCCTTTCCGTGTACCTGGCACCATGCTAAGGGGTGAATGAGCATAGTGTCTGCCTTAAAGCACCTCCATTCCAGCAGAGAAGAAAGATATACTAACAAACAACCATACTATGAGACAGGCTATAGTACGTGCTATAATAAAGATACAAAAGTGTAGGAAACAATAGGGGTTGTTTGTTTTGTTTTTTCAAGGACCACAAATTTTTAAAATTTACCAAAGTATCCCATGAGGGCAAGGGCTAATTGGCAATCTTCAGAGCTTAGCAACAACACATGACATGGAAACAAGATTTCTCATTCCTCCAAATAAAACATACTGAATTTATGGCCAGGTACCTTCTCAGTACTCCAGGAAATGACCTAAACATCTCTTCTTCATCTGTGACCTGAAAAACTCTGTAATAATAGGTCAAAGTACAGAGAAGAGACCAAAATAAAAGATCACCGTCCTTTTCACTCATCATTCTTTTATCTCTCCCTCAGCCACCCAGGTTATTAAAAGCTGCATTTCTTGGTTTCTACAACAGAAAAGCTTTGGTCTATGGGCCAGCCTGAAACGGCTCAGGATAATATCCTTCTGAAAACACTCAGAAGTGTTTTCTTCTGACATCTCTTTACTCCACAAACATGTATGAAGTACTTGCCACGTACCTGACACTGTGTCAGACTCTGTGGCCAGGAGAAAAATAAGGCATGGCGACTGTCCTCGATGAGCCCACAGCCTAGCAACACAGGGAAGGGAAAAGGGGGGAATGAGTTAGCAAATAAGGATGTCTGAAAGTGATAAATATTTAAATGGTTTTTTGTCCAAATACTATTTCTTATACATGATGCTAAAAAAAAAAAAGAGAGAGAGAGAGAGATCGCCAAATATTTTGGAAAGTCAAGTAGTCTAGTACTTAAGGCTTGGTTTCCTAACAGGTCTCTTACATCTTGCCTTTTTTCTAATTCATCTTTCATCCCGTCACTAGTTAATACCCCTAAAGTTTAATTCTGTGTTAATCCCTTGATCAAAGACTGGCAATGTCTCTCCCCTTGGTTATCAAGTGAAGTCCACACCCCTTAACATGACTCCTAAGCACTCCCAAAGCTAGCCTCAACGTGCTGTTCCAGCCTTGCTTGCTTATTCAATATCTATTCAGTGTCAGGCACTGTTCCGGGCAAGGCAGGCACTGGGGGAAACAAGACAGTCAAGATTACTAATTTCAGCTCTGGCCAGTGTGGCTCAGTCTGTTGAGTGCCAGCCTGCAAACCAAAGGGTCACCAGTTCGATTCCCAGTCAAGAGCACAGGCCTGAGTTGCAGGCCAGGTCCCCAGTAGGGGGCACACAAGAGGCAATCACACACTGATGTTTCTCTCCCTCTTTCTCCTCCCTTCCCCTGTCTCTAAAAATTAAAAAAAAAAATCTTTTAAAAAAAATAAAATCTTTAAAAAACAAGATTTCTAATTTCATAACAAACTAGTAGAAGGGAGATAAGCAAGTAAGCAAAACTTTCTAATGTTGATAAGTGCTATGAAGAAAAAGGAAACAGAGTGATAGGAAAAGGCAGGGATGCTCCTCTGCCCTGGATGATTAGGAAAGGCATCCGTGCAAGTAACATGTAGGCTGAGACCTGAATAAAAAGGGCAAGTCATGTGACCTTCTAGGGGCGAATGTGTCCCACAAAGGTACCAGTCAAGATAAAGGGGCCGTAGAATCAGGAAGACAACCAGGGAGGGGGAGGCCATCAGGTACATGGGAAACAGGGTGTGAGGTGAAGGTAGGGATGGGGAGGGCCTAGACCACATAGGCCTCGTAGGCAAGGTGAGAAATTTGGATTTTCACTCCATATCTGAAGGGAAGCCATGAGTAGATTTTAAGCAAGGAAGCAAGCCAATCAAATATTCTGCTTAAATGGGTTAGTGTGGCTACTCTGAGGACAAGGGGTTAAACTGGGGCAAGAGATGACACAGGCAGCCCAGCTGGAAGCACGTGCCGAGTTCAAGCGCAAGACGATGGTGACGTGGACCAGAGTGGGAGCAGGAGATGTGGAGGGAGATGAACTGAGTCAGGAGATGTGCGATACAGATGGACAGCATGTACCCTCGCACCGCATGTGGGGGGCAGAGGGAGAAACGGAATGAAAGACACCAGAGGCGGCTTCACAGTCCTTGGCTTAAGCAAGTGGGCAGAGCCTGGTGTTATTTACTTAGTTCCCATCGTTTACCCTTCTTCGCCCTTTAGGCCCCCAAACACTCTAGCATCAAACTAAACTAAACAAACTAAACAAAATATCACCTCTTGGGCACAACGTACTTTTCCGATGTGTTTCCTTGTCCATTCCCATCATCACTGCCTTTTTTAAAACCCTGGATGTCATCCAAGATGCAAAACCAACGCTATAGTTCCTGAATTTGTCTGCTGAAATTCTCTCTTCTATCCACAACGCTGTTTTATTCCTCAATTACTACATGTATCTCCATTCCACCTTGTACCAATATTACTAATATTATTATTATTGTATTAATAGTATATATTAATAATACTTCAATCAATATTATTGTGGCCACGTGAGGCAGGATAAAAAGAAATTAGGGAACGCTCCCAACTAGTGGAATGAGGAAGGGCGGGTGGCTATCACAGGCTGCCAAGCCGCCAGACCCTCTCGCCAGAGCCCCCAGCTCCACGTGGGCGCAATCAAAGGGAAACAGTTAATGGCAGGTAACTCCTGTGGTGGTCACAGATGTCAACAACAACAAGATATACCGTAGCTAAAACCAGACCCATCCAAGATGGAGGAAAACCTGACCAGCTCATTATGCCATCATTGTAATAAGAATTGACACCACAAGTAGAAGGGGGGCCAAGAGGGACGAGGGCCACGACACTTCCAGAACAGGCCACATCGGGAGCAAGATCACGAGAAGGCAGAGGTAGAATCTGACACCACAGAGTTAACAAACAGCCCACCCTTGGAAACACTAAAATCCCCAAAACCAGTGACCACAGTGCGCAGCTCATTCACAAGTTTGTCCGTGCGCACTTGGACGTGTACTCCCTCTTCTTTCACAGCCGCGCCCAGTGAGACTTGCACCCGGGGGGCAGTGGGTGGTTCGACCCCTGATCCGGTCTCCAGGAACCCATGCCCTACTCTCCTTTTCTCTACCTAAATAAAACTTGCTTTTGTTCTCACCCAGACTTGTTCTTGACTTCTTTTCTGTGGGAGTCAAGAGCTCGGAGGTCCCAGGCCATGCCAGGCAGTGTCAGCCCCCTGCACAAAACTGGTCCAACGACACGTGTATGCCGCCTCCACCCATAAACCATAAGCCCCCATCTAGGACCAGCTTCTCTTCATCTTTTCATCCTCTATGAATCTTTGCATTCACAACTATTTGTTGAAGAAGGTACAGACAATGCAGATTATGTTGCACCTAATTCTTATTTAGTCCCTCGGCCCAAGACTGCCTTATGACAATTCTTAAGGAGATTTGGGGGATTATTCTGTTTTCCAGATGCATTATTCCAATTTGAATAACTTGTCTAAGTGACACAAAGGTGCCAGGATTAGAATTTATGTCCTCAGAGTCTAACAATATTTTAGAGAGCTGCAAGGATTATATTCCCTCTTTAGATCCCTAAAACAACCCTGCATAGTGCTTTATTTTATTAAGCTTAAATGCCAGTTTTGAAACCCAACATTATTTTAGGAAACACTGAAAAAGAAAAAGTGAGCTCAGGGAAGCCCTGATACATGCTCAAACACTGTCCATTCATTATGAGAGCATCCTGATTTCAGAGATGTTAAAACGTGGGGGGTGAGGGGGAGTATGTCTTCAAACTCTCCATTTCGTAAGTGGGGAACGAAAGCTCAGAGAGAGAAAGCACTGGCCTGCTATCAGACACCAGGAAGCGGAGTCAGGAGGCAAACTCAGACTCCTGGCACCGAGTACTGTCTTCTTTCCATATTAGTAGCATGTTTCTTGGACTCTTCCCTAAGAGTCATAATGACAACAGGTGAACATAAAAAAATAAAGAGCTTAAAAATCAAATGAGCTCAGGTAGAATCTGTGTTCAACACTAATGCACTCACCCAAAGCCCACAACTTACTGGCCTTTATTGAAATTAGGGAGGAAATGTCTGGCTAAGCGTCTTCTCGGTGGGTGGCACTGTCCAGAATTGTCAGGGATAATGGTAATTTATGTTTTCTTCCACACCTGCTCTCTTCCCTGCTTTAGTCAACTGCTAACACAGCTTCTCTCCAGGGGACGACGAGGGGTTGGAATGAGGGAAAGGAAGGAGCTCTTGTTTACCGCAGCTCAGCTAAATTGCATTTGCCCTCTTTTGCATAGAGCAATAAAGTATTATAGAAAGTGCTGCATGGATTTTTAATTTTCTCCTTGTCACTGGCTGCTGTAATCACATAATTAACCTAGTGGTAGAGATAGTCATTTATAGCAAATGTGCAAAACAATCACAGAGGTTAGCCACCCTGGGACCAAAGAGGTTACATTTGCCTCTCAAAAAGGCATGGGTGGACAGACAGCTAGACAGTTTCACCATCCCTTGGCTTTCTGGGACCCGACACCTAAAGAATGCAGTATTAGAGAAGAGGAAGGTCATTCAGTTTGTCCTTCAAGACAAGTGAGTTTCTATTGGTTCAGTGGTTTGGAAGGCACTGGAATGTATGGGGCGGGGGCGGGAACCCAAGGCCAGCAGCTCTCTGCACGCCCCAGCACTGCCCTCCATCACACAGGTTGCACGCTGGCCTGAAAGTGCCTTTGCATGGCTCCTCCCTCTACCCAAAACGCCCTTCCAGCCTGCTGGACTCCTGTTCTTCCTTCAAGTATTATACACCCAGAGTGTTTTCTTTGGAGAGCCTGTTCTTCCTTCCACTGCCAACCACCTCACCTGAGACCCATAACCCCTTATTTCTGCCACAAGCATAGCATTTCTCACACCCTATCTTAGAAACAAATGACAACACAATAAATTATATATATATAATATATATAATATATATACACATATATATGTGTGTATATATATACACCCCACCTCTCTCTCTATATATAGAAACAAATGACAACACAATAAATTATATATATATTATATATTTATATATAATTTATAATATATATACACATATATGTGTGTGTATATATATGAGGTCTGTCCAGAAAAAGTCCAGCCATTGTTAACATAATGAGGACAGTTTGTGCGACATTGTTGTAACCTGGCAGCCAAGGAGAGTGAACTGGAATGCGTATGCATGAACAATGGTGACTTCACTGTACCAGTCAGTGGGGGTAGACGTTGTTGAGTGAGCACATGTACTGTGTGGTCGTCTCATTCAAAATGACTGAGTGGGAAGAACAACAAATCTACATCAAATTTTGTGTTAAAATTGAACATTCCTCCATGGAAATTATTCGGATGATTCAGAAGGACGCAGCTGTGGGTAACTGGTGATTGGCACCTTCATCACAACAAAGTGCTGGCTCATGTGTCACATCTCGTGCATAGTGCTTTGGTGAAACATCAAATTGCCCAGATGACTTAACCCCCCATAGCTCAGAGTTGGTGCCCTGCAACTTCTGGTTTTTCAAAAAACTAAAATCACCTTTGAAAGAGAAGAGATTTCAGACTGTCAAAGAGATTCTGGAAAATACAACGGGGCAGCTGATGGCTATTGGGAGAACTGTGTGAGGTCCTGAGGTGCCTACTTTGAAGGGGATGGAGGCAACATTGTCCTATGTACAATGTTTCTTGTATTTTGTATCTTCTTCAATAAATGTCTATTTGTCATAGTACGTGGCTGGATACCTTCTGGACAGACCATATCTGTATGTGTATATATTTATATATAATAGAAATATGGTTTCTATATATACATACATATATATACACATATTTCTATTATATATAGTGCTATTATACATATATATATAAATAGCAAATAATACATATAATTATGCACACACACAACCAGATTGTGGGTAGAAACTGACAGAACCCCATTAAGGCCCAGAAAATGTCTTGCCTACCTGCCTTCTACACTAGAGAAGCCCCTCCCCTGATGAGCATGCAATTGCAAAGATGGCACAAATCCCTACTTTGTAGGATCCAGGGATGAGAACCACAGAAGTGATTGAGGGGGTTCTGACTGATACCAAAAAGCTCTCATGCCCACCATCACCCCAAATTAGCTTGGCCAAATTAGTGTGGGTATTAAGCTTCACTTTCTCCTCAGAATGCTGCCTTTTAAAATGCAACACCTATGACAAAGGTAGCACTTGACTTACTGTGCCCCAAACCTCAATGTAAATGAGCAGATTCTTCTGTCTTTCTGCCCTAAAACGTGCAGCCAGACAGCAGAAGCCACTTCTCACCTGAGCAGGGAGAAAACTGGCCAGCCGGAGAGAATCGGTGAGGAGTGGAGAAGTGAGAAAGAGGTGGGGAGGAGGCTCTAAACGACATGCTAAGTAACAAGTACTGACAGAACATTCTGACCGGAACTAGTCGGCCTCCTGCTCCAGCCTTGGAAAACAGGTATTATTATTATTTTTATTATGATTATTTCCATTTCAAGAATGACAAAGAAAGGTTAAGTAATTTACTCAAAGTCTAAGTAGAGTTGCTAGAATTCGACCTTGGCCCTGTCTGAAGCAAAACTCCATGCCTTTACCCACACCAAGGATGCCAAGTACGAGATGGTTTCTCTTTTCACCCTCCCCCACCCACCTCCCTCCAGGGCCTTGACTGAGGGCCCTCATGCTTTTCCCGCTGTCTCTCCATCAAAACCTGCTCTCAGGGAAGACTGTAATTATGTGTCATTTACACCTTAGAGATGAGATGAGGGGCAGACAGCTCAGGGCAAAAAAGACAAAACCCACTAACTTAAAATCACACAAATTATAGTGAAATATTAAGTCTCTTTCAAAAGTGTCAGACATTGGAAAGGAAAGGGAGGCTTAAGGTCTTATGTGTGTCTGCAGCATGTTGGGGAAGGGACAGGAAGAGAGATGGGGCGGGGGGTGGGGGGTAGATACAGGGATAGAGGAGGCTTCCAGGATACCAGAAATCACCCCTGCCTCAGTGACCAGTATCAATGACAAAGAGGATTTGCATCCTCAGAACCAGTGTTGAATTGTGTCTAAGACGAAAATCTTTCTCAACTTTCTTAACCCCATGTAGGGGAGAAATAATATCTTTTTCCTCTTACCCTTCTAAGTTTTCAGCTGAGGCTCCTGGAACAAAAGACAGATTAGCAAAAGAAAACAACACAAATTTCTTTAATGTAAACTTTACATGATACAGGAACCTTCCAAAGAAACTGAAAACCCAAAGAAATGGTTAAACCCGAATGTTCTGGTGCTAGGTTTGATGAAGAGTAGAAAACGGTTAGAAAATGTGATGGGACCAAAAGGGGTGGGACCTAAGAGTAGTAAACTGGGGGGGACTTAGCAAGGCCTGTTCACTCAGACGCCTGCCAGCACCCTCCATCTTCAGACGTAAGAATGTTCCTTCCTGTCCTCCAGGTATACAGCGAGCACCTCTTAAGTGGGTACCTTATGACCTGCCTCAGGGCAAGGCCAGAAAATGCTTCCTGTACCAACTGTTTCTCAGATTTCTGAAGCTTATAATAGTCAATACGCCAAGGGGCCATATTTGGGGGGAGCATATCCTGAACCCATCACCCGCAAACCCTTCTGTTAACGGTGACCTCACAGTCTCTGCGGAGAGGAAAAATGGGGCCTTCCCGTTGAGTATTCCCACCAGCCAAGAAGTGTTTGCCGAGCCCTAAGAACAGGCATGGTCCTGTCTCACAAACAGAAATTACAGTCCAATATTAAACATGCTACTCCACCCCTGTTGATTCAGATTTACCCCATTTGCTTTAGGATACTATTTCCTCCTTCTGGCATCTTTCGACAAGCTCGCTCTCTAAGGGAGACAGTGTGGGGCTCCATCTATGTTCATGTTTGTGGTGGGAAGAGTTAGTTGCCTTGTAGAACGTGGAGCAGGGTGGCAAGGACGGAAGATCACGTGTACCTACTGTGGGTGCCTGGAGTTCGCTTTGTCTAGATGAGCACAAAGCTAAGCAGAGAGGTGGTGCTCTGCCCTCCAATGTGGACGCTCCTCCCACGAGGAGGATCCACCCTGGGAGTCTGACAGACACTGTGAACACGTGACTTGCAACCGGGCCACACCTGCTGCCCCAGCACCTCGGAGCAAAGCAGAAAAGCTGTTATGCTGATGGCACTCCTATGTACCAAGTCCATTCTCTTATTCGCCCACAAAGCAATTCTGTCAAAAAACTACATTTCCCGTTTTCTTTTCTTTATTGTTGGTATCGTTCACTAAAGTTGTAAAGCCTACTTACTGGTTTACTTGTGCTTAGTCTGCCCTTGCCCATTGGAATACATGCCCCATGAGCCTCACAGACCATGTCTTCTCCCACTTGCATTCCCAGAAGCTAGAAGGATGGTCACATAATACACGTATGTTGAATAAGTATAGTTTACAGGTAGAAAGTTGAAGCTCCAATAAGTTAGAGAACCTATTTCAAGTTAATCAAGTACAATGGAAGAGCTAAGAATTAAATGTACCCAGGCCTGATTAACTCTAAAGCCCTGCATGTTCTCTTCACAATAGTACACGGTTTTCCTGAAAAGAGAGGAGTTCACCCCCCAACTCCATCCTTGCCCAACATTAAAGGAGCTTAACTCCCTTTCCCCAGGGCCTTATGATGGAAATATCACTGCTGCTGACAGTGGGATCATGTTAGCTCAGCATGCCCTGAGCTGAAAACATCACCTCCATCCGGGAACACCGCAGCTCCATATACTGTACGATAACCCAGAAATGCATGCCTTTCAAGGTCTTTGCATGAAAAAGTTTGGAAACAGCTGGTTGAGAGCAGAGGTTCTCCAAGTGTGGTCCCCAGACCAGCAACATCAGCATTCCCTAGGAACTTGCCAGAAATATATATCCTTGGGCCCCAGCCCAGTTCTACTAAAACAGAAACTCTGGGGTGATGTCCGACCACCTACGTTTTAATAAACCCTCCAGGTGATTCTGATAGTCCCTAAAATTTGAGAACTACCTGTGCAGTTGACTGAAGGCAAACAAGTCACAGCAGATGTCATTATTTTTAAATAGCTATTTCCTCTCATCTAGACCCAGGAATAATTAAGACAAGGAGAGAGTCCTGCATGTTGGGAACACCAGCCAGACAAAAGCCCCTTTCTTCAGGCACAGTGAGCCACGGTGCGGAGGCCTTGGTGAAATGGAACACACTCCATTCAAAGATGCCTTTGACTACCGTGGATTTTAATTTCCCAGGCATGTCCTTCATGCCAGCTTCTCCTAGAAAGAGCTGAGTCTCTCTGAAAAGAGAGAAAAGAAAGCTATTGCTTGCTCCCTACCCCACCCCCTCACCTTGAAATTGTTTTCTTCCATTCTAGCCCGCTGGCTTTAATTAGGAGGAGTGAAGGCAGCGTGCAGACTGAAAACAGCAGGTAGTCTTAGCACAAAAATGTGTTCAATAAATAGCTTTGGATAATCAGAGGTCACCATGTCTCTGTGCCTGTGTTCTCCTCTTCTTTCTGGCTTCTCCTTCCCTGTCTTGTTTGTCTTACCATTTATACTTTGTTAGTTATAAAGAAATCACCACCAGTTCAGAGTCCTGTTGCTATGGGCTTAGAAGGCGGTCCATCCTCACAACAGATTGAAGGCTGGGAGAAGGGAAGTCAGAATAAATAAAATCATATTGCATGTGCACAATCAGCAATAATTAGGCATGTTATAAATACCTGTTACACAAATGCATTACAATGACAAAATCTGGCATGTTTAAATGTGTTTATACCCTGGGCAACAGAGGGTAATTTTTGGGACCCAAGATGATCTGCTCTATTAAAAAGAGTACTGAATGCATATCACTAAGTGAAAGAAGCCAATCTGAAAAGGCTACATACGGTGTGACTCCAATGCTATAACATTCTGGAAAAGGCAAAACTATGGAGACAGTAAGATGAGTGGTTTTCAGGGGCAAGGGGAGAGGGAAGAATGAATATGTGGAGCACGGAGGATTTTTAGGGCAGGAAATCTATTCTGGCTGATGTTATAACAATGGATACATGTCATTAATATACTCTTCCAAACCCATAAAATGTATAACACCGAAATTGAACTATTATGTGTCTGTGGACTTTGTGGGGTTATAATGTATCTCACTACTGTGGTCTGGGGTGGTTGCGTGTGTAGCAGGGGACAGAGAGTATATGGGAACACTCTGAACTGTATGTTCAAAAATTGCTCTAAAAAATAAAGTTTATTAATTTTTTTTATAAAGGGTTCAACTTGCACTGAAAAGATATAGACTCATTCTATCTCGCTGGCTGTACAAACTTGGGCAAGTTACTTGGCTTATCTGGGCCTCAGCGACACCACCTACAAAATGAGAATGATAATATCTGCCAGACGGAAATGTTGCAATGGTTAAAACAATATGTACGGGCATACAGCCAACATCTGTTTAGCTAATGATAATAGGAAAATAATATGTAGAATTTTGGACAGAGTCTGGGGATGAGGATTGTAGACACGGTTAGCTACCTATATTCCTACCCGGTTTGAAATACAAGTTTCTCTCTCTACCATTGAACAACCTGTGCCCCACTGGTTGGCTAGAAACCTGAAAGCCAAACAGTAGTGACTCCTGGGAGTAGTAGCACATTTGGATTTTAGAACCAAATTATATTGTACTGTAAACACCTCAAAGGGAAAAAATGAATTATAGCATCTTAGCATAGATTAATGAGTTGTATTATCTACTTAAAAGCAAAGTCCAAACAGAACAGAACTTTGTAAGTTTTGATAAAGGGGACTGGTAGAAAATCCGAAAATATCTAGAAGCTTGAGGCACTGCCTAGGAAGGTAGTTTTAGTTTAGAAGGTCAGAATAAGCAGTCAGAGGAGAGTTCTTAAGGCAGGGGTACCAAACTAAAAGAGGAAATCAATCAAAACACAAGCAACAAATACACTGAGTGCCGTAGTCTACCAGACATTGATCCAGGTATTTGGAATACATCTGCAACCAAAACAGAAATTGATGGGACTTACGTTCTGGTGAATGGGACAGAAAAAAGGTAAGTAAATAAATAAACATAATAATTAAGTATATATAGTATTTTTAAAGGTAATATATTCGATAGAGAAAAGAAAAGACAAAGCATGGTTTGGGAGCTAAAGAGTGGGAGACTCCATTTTAATAGGATGGTCAGGGAAATTTTGATTAAGATGACATTAGTAAAGAGGTGAAAGAGGTAAAGGAACAAGGTGAGATCAACCATGCAGATCTCAATGGAAAGAAATTTCCAGGTTTTGCTAGAGCAAAGAACTAGGGTGGGAGTATTCTGGGCTTTTCCAGCAATAATGAGGCCAGTATGGCTGGAGCTGAGTGAACAGGAGAAAAACAGAAGAGAGGAGGTGAGAGGGGTTAACAGGTTCAATAATTTAGGGCCTTGCAGGCCACAATGACAAGTCTGGTTTTACTCTTGAACTAGGGAGCCATTGCCAGATTGTGAGCCAAAGGGGTGGCATGATCTGGATTATGTTTCAGACAAATCAGTCTAGCTGCTGTGCTAAGAGCAGATTCAAGTCTGCGGGACAAAGTTAGAATGGGCGAGCTTCTAGGAGGCCATTATGTAAAGTTGAGTTTGTCAGGTAAGGGCTGACATAGCTGAACCAGGGTAAGAGCAATGACGGTGTGAAGAGTCTTAGATCCTGTCTATGTGCTCAGGTAGCACCACCAGGACCATCTTGAGGACTGAGGTACAAGATTCAGCCCTACTTTCGGTCAAGAGGGCAGGGTGGGTAAACAGTGCTCACCTCCTCACACAACCACATCAAAATTACAACTAAGCTATAGAACAACCATCATTCAGAACAGACAGAAATTGAGCTGAATGGAAGTCTGTGTTGTGACCTTTCAGGGCTGGACAGGTTCACGAGATTCAGGCAGAAGGAAGAATATTCACAGAGCCATTGGGATGTCTGACCTGCCTTTTATTCAAGAGTGGGCAAGCCACGCATGCTGCAAGCTGCATGTCACATGGCATGTGACTTGTGCCCCCTGCATGGCTCCTAGCAGTGAGTCCCTACCCCCTTAAATACTAGAACACAGACAAAGCCAGCAGGGTGCCAACAGATCTTATGCACCAGAGCTTCATACTGTGCATGCAAGCCCACTCAAGGCTATGGGAACAGTTTATCAGACCCAGTCTCAAGGCTATGAGAACATTGTTTATCAGGCCCATTCCCAGAGTTATGGGAAACTGCTTCCCTTAGTTGCCCCGACATCTAGGTGAGGAAGCCAGACTGACTCCATTTACCCTACAAAGTCCTACAACTACAGAATTTTTTTTAAAAGCCACATCAAGACTGGTAGGAGGGGCAGAAACATGGTACAAGCTGGTCTCACACCCATGTGTGCCAAAAAAAATCTTGAGGGATATCTGAGGAGTGAGAGGACCCAGCCCCATATCAGGACCCCCAGCCCAGGGCTCCAGTGCCAGGAAGAGAAGTCCCCATAACTTCTGGCTGTAAAAACCAGCAGGGATTGAGGCTGTGGAAGACAGAAGCTGCTAGTCACAGGTAGTTCCTCTTAAAGGGCCCATGCACAGACTTTCATGGACTCACTCCTTCTGAGCTCCAGCATGGAGGCAGCAGGTTGAAAGGCATCAGAGACATAAAAGGAGGAACTGAATTGTTGGACATCAGGGCAAGAGCTGGGCAGCAGCTTTCTCCCAGACAGCAGTGCTGGCAGAAGCCATTGTTCCTTTTCTGGGTCCTCCCCCATAGAGCCACAGAGCAGCAGGCAGGCACCATATCTGAGACTCCTTCAAAGTGACTCACACTGTTTACCCCACCTTGGTGATTCCCTGATGCCCTGCTCCACCCAACTTTCAGGCCCAACCAAGCTGTTTCTGGTGGCTTTTCCATACAGATGACTTGTTTTGGTCCCTGCTTCAGATTTTCCTAAATTCTCGCAAACAAGCAGCATCTGGTTTCAGCAAGCCCTGTACCTCTTGCTAAGTTGCCAAATCCCATCACTGGCAGCAGCCAGCCTTGGTTCACAGCTTGACCCCACCTGGGCACCTCCAAGCCAAACACAAGTAGCAGCCATCTGCAGATCACTTTACAGTTTATGCTGTGTGACCCTGGACAGAACACAGTCAGTGGCTGACTTGGACATGCCAACAATGCTCAACTACAGTAGGAAAGTGTACACAGCCCACGTGGTGGGTGTACCTTGAGTACCCAGCTTGGGTCATAGGGGAGGCTGTGCCGCTGGACTCTACATGACACCTGCTACTTAAGGCCACTCTACTAAACCTGGAAGATGTAGCATCTTTACCTAATACATAGAAACAAACACAGGGAGGCTGCCAAAATGAGGAGACAAAGAAACATGGCCCAAATGAAAGAATAGTACAAAACTCCAGGAAAATAACTAAACATAATAGGGGCAAACAATCTACTAGAAGCAGAGTTCAAAACACTGGATATAAAGATACTCAAGGAACTTAGTGAGGACTTCAATAGCATAAAAGAAAAAAAAATCCAGTCAGAAATTACGGATACACTGATTGAAATAAAGAACAATTTACAGGGAATCAACAGTAGAGTGGTTGAAGCTGAGAATCAAATCAGCAATTTGGAATATAAGGAAGGAAAAACAACCAATCAGAACAACAAGAAGAAAAATATCCCAATGAAAGGAGGATAGTGTAAGGAGCCTCTGCGATAACTTCAAGCATACCAATATTAACATGATGGGGGTGCTAGAAGAAGAGAAAGAGCAAGAAATTGGAAACCTATTTGAAAAAATAATGACAGAAAACTTCCCTAACTTGGTGAAGGAAGTGGACGTGCAAATCCAGAAAGCACAGGTAGTCTCAAACAAGATGAACTTAAAGAGGCCTACACCAAGACACATCATAATTAAAATGCCAAAGGTTTTTAACAAAGAGAGAATCTTAAAAGCAGCAAGAGAAAAACAGTTAGTTACATGCAAGGCAGAGTCACTAACCACGTCTGGGCAGAGTCCCCAGGAATTATATTCCATTAGACTATGAATTATCTCATCAGTACCCCTAAAGAGCAATGTGAATTATCTTCTAAAAAATTTTGTTCCCACCCTTGCCCCCTCAAAACATGTTCACAGATCTAATAAACCAACTCACAATTAGGTGTCAGTGAGTTTAAAAAAAAAACAAACCTGAAATTACACCCTCTCCTAATAATATTTTAATTATAAAGTAGTCAACATCCCAAACCAATGGATAGAATAATGAAGAATCAGTCATCAGACTGGGGGAATATAAGGATCAGTGGCTTTGGACTCGTATTCTTATAGCCACTTCTGCAGAAAGTATTAGGGTCACAGACATAATTCAAAGTGGCTTCTTTGACTGCTCTGGTCCCGCCAGTTTTAAAAAGAGGAAATAAAGTAAACACACATCATACTTGCCTGCCTGTTATTCCTTTTATAGGAAACCCCCCTCCCTCCTTGCCTGCCAGTCCCTACAGGCAAGGACTTGTTCCCTGACTCTACTCAAATAAATAAATAGATAGTTCACGATGGTCTCATTCTCCTTGCCCTTGCACGGTGAGACCCCAGTAGATATGGTATATGTGTGTGCATGTGCACATGTGCGTGTTGCCTGCACATTAACCTCCAGAGTTCTCAAACTGCCTGGTTGCTGAGGGGTTTGCTAAACAACAGCAGTGCCAGTGAAGCGAGAAGGGAGCCCTCTTGCCCTGAGCCAGCAGGAGCCCCACAGGGGTCTCTCAGGCACCAGCCACTCACTCAGCGTGAAGCTGACAGAGACCTCCAGCAACAATTACAGCGCCTTCACATTTTTCAGAGGCTGTAATGTCGAATCAATCAATCAGGTGTGCCACTCACAGAAGCTCAGCCGCGGACTCAGGACGTGCGAGGGAAGCAATTGCCACATAAGCGGCTTGCCTTGCAGTTTTATTTGAGTCCAGTTCAGTTGGTGAAGCCATTATCTATCCATCCTTAGGAAAGTGTTTCCTCCCTCTGTGGCTTTGCTCAGCCCTTGGTAAATCAGCAACTCCCAGGCATGCCGCAAACGCTCTGAAATGCCCCAGGCATAAAGGCAGCATCCTCCCCCAGACCCACAGAGAGATGTGCAAGCCCAGGAACGGCAGGTCACCTGGCTCAGACCCCAACGAGACACCTGGGGACGCACATGTCAGAGGATGAGATCGATCACCAATACGCTTTCTTGCAAACATACTGGCCACAGTAGACACAAGGACTATGGTTTTGTTTGTTTTTGTTTTGTTTTAAAAAAAACAGTCTAGTGTCTCGCTCTTTCACAGTTATCCACTGGGTTGACTCTTCATTTTAGCCTCATCTTTTTTTGATGTCTTTATACAGGTAACTAATCTTTAATCATATGTTTTCTCCCCCTAAACTTACTTTAATTTCCTATCCTCACTGACCTGACTGCCCATTCCACGAGCCCAAAACATAGGCACTTAAAACAGAGGTCGCAATCCTTCTGAAAGAAAACAGACTACTAGATCTTGTAAAAATTCTCTTGATTAATTCCATTGAGGCAATAGGGGTATATAATAAAAATTAGTGATAAATAAAAAGAGGGGGGAAATGCACACCCTGGCAGAAGTCAAACACAAACATCTATCTATGGGAACTCCACACTGTGTGCACGCGTCAAAGCCTCCACGCAGAGAGTGTCACTCCATGCCTGAAAACAGGTAAGGCCATGCGCAGGATTCCAACTCCCATATTTAATTTGTTACCGCACGAGACATCAGAGGCATCACTTTGAACTGTAGACATCAATATGATTTAAACGGCTGCCAGTTAATGTGGTGAAGAAGAATCAATTGTGCCCTGAAAACAGGAGACAAGGAGGAGCATCATCCTGTCAGTTTCCTGGGAAATAATGAGCCCTATTAATAGTTGTTAACATGAATCAACGAATCACTCCTCTGTCAGCGGGTGTCGGGCTGAGCCCCGAGTCAATCAGTGAAGAAGCAGAAAGCTGATGATTCAGGAAAAGTCCCAGCAAGGGAGGGGCACTGGCCCCTCTCCTAACCTGGGCCAGCTGGACCGTCTAAGGAAGGACAGGAGAAGTCAGCAAAACCAGGAGTCCCCAGAGAAGAGTGTCCCCATAGTTAAAACAAAGGCTTTCAAGTGCAGGGCTCCTCCTTCCCTAAGAATTTAGAGCTGCTAATATAATACTAATGAAAGGGTTGGTGAGACAGGGTTGAGCAGGACTAACAGATTTTGTTTGGGGTACAGCTTAAGTTATGATGGTATGGCCCCACCACCAGGTTATATGACTTTACGGGTATGTTTCTCCTCTCCATTTCTATCCATTTAAAATATACTCACACAAAACGTTTCCTGACATACCTGTCAAAGGATAAAGAGCCCTAAAAAGTAAGAAGTGTATAAACTCTTGCAAATCAAAAAGAATAAACAAGAAATCTCATTAATAATATCTAATGTTTACCACATGGCAGGCACAATTTAAGAGCTTTCTTTAAATGATCTCCTTTAAAACCTGAGGGGGTTGTGGCAGCTGGAGAAACTGCCAGTCTCACAGGAGAGTTCGTTTGAGAGACCCACAGAGTCCTAGAACATACACAAACCCACCCACCTGGGAATCAGCACCAGAAGGACCCAATTTGCTTGTGGATAGCGGGGGAAAGCCAGCCAAGAGCCAAGCAAGCAGCATTGATCCCTCTCTGACCACACAGCGCCACAAGGCAGTGACACGGGTTGCCCCTCCCCAGCAAATAGCTAAGGCTCCACCCCTCACAATGTAATAGGCACTCCCAGACCAAAAAATATGGCCCAAACAAAATAACAGATCAAAGCTTCAAAGAACTAAGCAATGAAGAGATAGCCAACCTATCAGATGCAGAGTTCAAAACACTGGTAATCTGGACGCTCACAGAATTGGTGGAGTATGGCCACAAAAGAGAGGAAAAAGTGAAGGTTATGTGAAATGAAATCAAGCAAAACACACAGGGAACCCACAGTGAAGGGAAGGAAACCAGGACTCAAATCAGCGATTCAGAACAGAAGGAAGAAATAAACATTCAACCAGAACAGAATGAAGACACAAGAATTCGGAAAAATGAGGAGGGGCTGAGGAACCTCTGGGACAACTTTAAATGCTCCAACCTCTGAATCACAGGGGTGCTAAAAGGAGAAGAGGAAGAGCAAGACTTTGAAAACTTCTTTGAAAAAGTAATGAAGAACTTCCCCAATCTGGCAAAGGAAATAGACTTCCAGAATGTCCAGGAAGCTCAGAGAATCCCAAAGAAGTTGGACTCAAGGAAGCACACACCAAGGCACATCATCATTACATTACCCAAGATTAAGGATAAGGAGAGAATCTTAAAAGCAGCAAAAGAAAAGGAGACAGTTACCTACAAAGGAGTTCCCATAAGACTATCAGCTGATTTCTCATAAGAAACCTTACAAGCAAGAAGGGGCTGGAAAGAAGTGTTCAAAGTCATGAAAGGCAAGGACCTACATCCAAGATTACTCTATCTGGCAAAGCTATCATTTAGAATGGAAGGGCAGATAAAGTGCTTTCCAGATAAAGTAAAGTTAAAGGAGTTCATCATCACCAAGCCCTACTTAAATGAAATATTAAAAGGACTAATCTAAGAAAAAGAAGATGATCAAAAATATGAACAGTAAAATAACAACAAACTCACAACTATCAACAATTGAACCTATAAAACAAAAACAAACTAAGCAAACTGCTAGAATAGGAACAGAATCACAGAAATGGGGATCACATGGAGGGTTATCGGTGGGGAGGGGGAGGGTAGAGAATGGGGGGAAAGGTACAGGGAATGAGAAGCATAAACGATAGGCACAAAATAGACAGGGTGAGGTTAAGAATAGTATAGAAAAGGAGAAGTCAAAGAACTTATATGTATGACTCATGCATATGAACTAAGTGGGGGAATGCTGGTGGGAGTGGGGGTGCAGGGTAGAGGGGAATAAAGGGGAGAAAAAAATTATCTCCTTTAACTCTCCCAGAAACTTTAGGAGATAAATAATGTTATACCCATTTGACAGGTGGCAAAACTGAGGCTCAAATGATTTAAGTAATTTTCTCAAGATCACACACCTAGCAGATAACAAAATAGTGATTATAGTGATTAAGGGTAGTGCCCTCAGTGGCCCCTGGGATCCGTCTCTTGCTTCTACAGTGTTCGGATGGAACAGACCCAGGGACAGCCCTTCTTCCAGCCTCTGACCACCCCCCAACCAGTCACCACCTTCAGAGCCACCTCAACCATCCTCTGCCCCCAAGACCAGCCAACATCCATTTTTGACTTTAACTCCTGATTGCTGAGCAACCATGAGATCCAAAGTTTGTCAGAATTATTCCACCAGGAGGGAGGCTGCAGTCAACAGCCCGGGCAACACGCGTCTGCGGCCTCCTACACCTACCCATCTCTGGCCTTCTACTTCAACCGCTACAATGTGGCTCTGGAGGGTGAAAGCCACTTCCTCTGCAAGTTGGCCGAGGAGAAGTGTGAGGGTGCCGAATGTCTCTTAAAGGCCCCAAACCAGCTCGGTAGCCGCGTTCTCTTCCAGGGCATGCTGAAGCCTCCCCACTGCGAGTGGGGTAAAACTCAGGACACCTTGGAAGCCACCGTGGTCGTGGAGAAGAACCCGAACCAGGTCCCTGTGTATCTGCATGCCCTGCGTCCTACCACACAGACCCTCAGCTCTGTGACTTCCTGGAGAAGCACTCCTGGATAAGAAGCTGAAACCCATCAAGAAGATGAGTGACCACCTGACTAACGTCAGCAGGCTGGCCGGCCCCGGGCTGGGCTGGGCAAGCATTTCTTTGAAAGGCTCACCCTCAAGTACAACCGTTGCAGGGGCCGCGGGAGTCCTGCGGCCTTTCGGCAGCCCTCTGCGTGCCTGGTGTTTGGCTTGTGCCTAACCTTTCTTCTACAGCCACTGAGCATCCTTTTAACCACACTGGAGGCCTCTCCCATGCCTTGGAGCGCATGAAAACAATAAAGCTTTTGTGGAAAAAAGAAATAGTGATTCAAAACCATTGAAAGTCAACACTTCTACACCATGTTGTACCAATTTCTCATAGACAGCCCACAAAGGAAGAAATACAAGTCACCAGTAAACACTTAAACAATATTTAAGTGTGATAGTAACTGAAAAGTCAAAACCAAAAGTGTAATAACATTTATTTTTGGTTTATCAGGTAGACAAAGATTAAGAAAATTTAACAAGCCTCGTGTTCATGAGTTTATGAAAACACTGACTCGCTTATGCGGTATTATTGACAATCGAAGTTATAAAACAATTCTGGAAGGCAGTTTTTCAAAATATTTTAAAATGTAATTTATGCACACTCTTTGGAACCCTCTACTCCCAGGAATTATTTTTATGGGATATTTATTCAAATGAGTAAGATAAGGTAAAAAGGCATTAATCACAGAATTGTTTTTAAGAGCTAAACATTATAAAGGATGTAAAGTATCCATATATAATAATTGTTTAAATAAATTATGAAACATCCATAAATAGAATATTATTCAACCACCTAAAATAATGGTGTTGATCTATATTTATTGACACAAAGATGTCTACGAAAAATTTCTTTTTTTCAAAATTTCCATTTAAAAAAGAAATTAGAGAAACATATAAAAACATAAAAATTGATCATTTATACATGCAAAGCAAATTTTATGGAAGGATGTTTGTGATAATAATAGTAGTGCTGATTTTTAAGTTATGAAATTTCTGGGAGATTTCACTTTCTTTTGTATATTTTTATGCATTGCTTGACTCTCGTTGAATGAGATCTATTGTTTTTACAACAATACATTTATCTCAAAAAGAAAATAAATACCCATCTTCCATTTTCTAATTTAACTTTGTGGAGAATAGTGCTGGACCTGGGAACATTTGGAAATGATGAAATATAATGATCTTTAGAGTCAGACCTGAGGTACAGTTTTGGTTTTTGCCAGCTTTGGACTACATTAGCGTTCTCTTGCTGCCATAACAAATTCTCACAAATTAGCAGTTTAAACACAAATGTATCATCTTACAGTTCTGTAGGTCAGATGTAGAGACTCCCTGAGATAAAATCAAGGTGTTGTCGAGACTGTGTCTTCCCCGAAGCCGTAGGGGCGGATCCATTTCTTGCTCATCCCAGAGTTCAGCTGCTGTAGTTGTAGGACAGAGGTCCCTATTTCCTTGTTGGCTGTAGCTAAGGGCTGTTCACAGCTTCTAGAGGCGGCCACATTTCTCAACTCATGGTTGCCTTTCTCCATCTTCAAAACCAACAATATGGAGCCAGGTGCTCACTTCTGACCCACTCTTGCTTCCCTCATCCACTTTTAGGAATTCCTGTGATTAGATGGGGTCCATCCAAATAATCCATTATCATTCTCCCTTTAAGTACATCTGCAAATTCCCTTGTGCCATGTGAAATAACGCAGTTGCAGCTTCCAGAGACTGAGACATGAACATCTATGGAAAGCCCATCATTACTATATCTTTGGAGAAGGACTTTGGCAAATTACCTGAGTAATCCTCAACTCTAAAAGAAGTGTTGCAGGATGCACTACAGAATTACTACTTTTATGTTTTCTTCTATTATTGTTGTATTTTAACCTTCTCATTCTAAGAAGGTAACCCAGCCTCTTTCATTCCAGGGGGATTTATGATGACTGAAAACAGCTTATTTTCTTGGCTTTTGTTTGCAAAAACCTAAGCTGGCAAGATTCCTACGAGAACGCAGTACATAAGAAGGGATGACTGGATGATTTCACAGGAAGGCGGGACTGGAAGCACCTTTGTACCTACGATGTCTTAAAAAACCTGTGTGGACTTGAGCAATGAGCTTGTGGGCTGTGATCTCATGAACAGGAAAGCAAAGGGTTTTCACCAAAGCTTCTGTTTGTGGCAAGACTCTTAAGACCTTTGTGTTGTCCTAAGGGAGGGAATGGTAAAATAATCCCAATAATGAAAGACTGAATTTCCTACCACTCCAGTGAGAAAGGGGTACATGAATGCAGATTGATGTAAGTTAGGGAAAATAATATGGCATCTTTGACACCTCTGTCTGTGACATAACAAACATATCTATCTACTACATGGGAATAATAACTACCATGTGGGACTTTGGGCAGAGTGAATATATGAAAAGTACTTGGTATATAGTAAATCGGCTCATAAAAGTTGATATTGACATATGATGATGTGACAATGAAGATGGGTCAAAAACATGCAAACATTATCCTCTAAAGGACTAAAAATAGATAAATAAATGCTACATGTACTTTGGTATTTTGATCCATACGCAGACATCTGGTAAAATACTCATCATACGGTGTTCAGTATACAGTATTCTCAAAACATTGAAGAAGGGAGAGGAATCACTCCATGTAGAAATTTTGGAGTCATCTACTTTACTTTCCTCTTTCTCATCCTCTACATACAATTGACCACTTGCCCACATCTTGTCATTCCAACTCTACAAATACCAGTGGCACCTCTCTCTGTGCCTCTGATCTCCACTGTCATTGACATGACTCCATCTCCTCTCTCCTAGACAATGTATATGACAAGACCTTGCCAATGGGTCTCCTTACCTCCTACCTCAGCCCCATCCAGCCCATCCTTCACTTTCTTGTTTAGAATTATTAAATGAGTTCCTTTGGCTCACGTGCTTGCCCAGTGTCCCCTTACTCCAAGATGCTTGTTCTCACCTTCCTCCGTGACTTTGCACAGGCCAGGACTTCTTTCTAGGATCACACTCCTTTCCTTCTCTCCCTACGCATTCATAAAGAGAGCAGTCACATATTAACTCCTCTCTTGGACAACCCCAGCTCCCCTACTTGGTGAGTTCCATCTTCCTTGGTCTTGTCAGGGTACAGTATACAATGCCCTTTCCACACTGTTTTGATGCTCTGTTTATATGTATTCCCCCCAGTAAGTCAAGAACTTCTCAAATGCAGGCTGTGTCTTTTTCAGTTTTGGATCCTTAGAACCAACCCATTGTCTGTTATACACGAGGTGCTCTCAAGCATTTCATTAAAAAAACAAAACAAAAAAAACATAAAACAGGGAAGGTGCTGTTAAGTTGTGAGGCTCTTGGTAGTTGTGATGAAAGGGAAAGGCCAAATTATGTCCAGCAAGGTTCATTATTCCAGACAGACTCCTCAGGGGACAAAAGCCCTTTTTATCTTCATTTCTCCCTCACATGCCAAAACAACGAAAGGGCACTTTTGAAAAATTAATGGTAGTGAGTAAATCAAAATGAGAAGGTAATGAGCAATCAGAATTCAACTTGGCCAGCATTTCCTGAGCACCTACGCTCTGCTAGGAACTGGGATGTATGGTCCTTATCCTCAGACAGCTCACAGTCTGTCGTAGGCTTCAGGCCCCCAAACTACACAAGATGGTACAGGAGGTGGAGGGAGCAACAGAGGCATGTTTAATAGATGTCTAAAAGGCAATTAAGGTACCACTTCACAACCATTAGAATGGCTGTTCAGAAAAACAGCCTTTGGTGAGGAGGAATTGGAACTCGGTGCACTGTTGGTGGGTATACAAGTATAAAATGGCACAGCCCCTACGGAACACAGTTTAGTCGTTCCTCAAAAACTTAGTCATATATTGATCGTGTGATCCAGCATCTCCCTTTCTAGAATCTAGCAATTTCACTTCCAAAAAGTTGCAAGTAGGGACTCAAACAAGTACTTGTACAGCACAGCAGCTTTATTCATAGTAGCCGAAAGATGGAAACTCTCCAAATATCTTTGGAGAAGGACTTTGGCAAATTACCTGAGTAATCCTCAACTCTAAAAGAAGTGTTGCAGGATGCACTACAGAATTACTACTTTTATGTTTTCTTCTATTATTGTTGCATTTTAACCTCATTCTAAGAAGGTAACCCGGCCTCTATCATTCCAGGGTGATTTATGATGACTGAAAACAGTTTTTTTTCTTGGTTTTTGTTTGCAAAAACCTAAGCTGGCAAGATTCCTAAGAGAATGCAGTACATAAGAAGGGACGACTGGATGACTTCACAGGAAGGCGGGACTGGAAGCACCTTTGTACCTACGATGTCTTTAAAAAACCTGTGTGGAAAACCAAGCCTCCATCAACAGACGAGTATATAAAACAAACACACACACTAGAATATTAATCAGCCTTAAAAAGAAAGGAAATTCTGATACATGAAGGAACCCTGAAGAGACTATGCTAAGTGAAATAAACCAGACTCAAAAAAGACAAATACAAGGTGGGACAAAAGTAGGTTTAAGTTGTGAGTATGTATGTTTTTGTAATGGGGTACAGCTCCCCCAAAGTGGGGATATATAATGGTGCCCAGAATGTGGGGTGTCCAAGAAAAATATAGAATATTCTCCCACCCCAACCCACAAGGCGGGCCGCCATGGGGGATGGAAGACATGAAGCTGAGCCCCTGAGAGTTACTGTGCGTATCAGTAACAGGCCAGCTTCATATCTGACAAGGAAAAGGACCATTGAGAGTCATTTTGCATGTCAATAACAGCAGGACAGCTTGATATCTCATATGCAAAGACGGTTATTTTGCATATTAACAAGGCTAACCAGGAAGGTTTGCATAACTTAAACCCAGGATGTAACTGGGAGGCAGCTCCCCCTGGTTACAGGGCCTACACGAGGAACAATGCAGAGCTCACACTGGAGAACAATGCAAAGGCCATCCGGGGAAGGGAAGGGGAGAAAGGACTCTTGCCAGTGGGCCAGGACAAGGTGCCACGTGGGTTTGCATTAGGAACTGGAGGTCGCGGGGGACACAGCTGATGGTGCTGGGGACCGCGAGAGGCCTGCCCAGCCGAGCTCCGGACTTGGGTTCTTTTTCTTCTCAGGGACGGTGCCCCTGACTGGCCTGACTGGCCTGACTGGGCAAAGGGGAGAAAGGCATGACTGTGTGTGTTAATGGGTGTTTTAAAGGGATTTTGAGATTTAACGGTGGCATTTAGCCGTTACTCAAAACCTGTATAACTTTTGAATAAATAGTTCCTTCCCTTTTCACCAAACTCTGCCATTGAGAGACATAATTTCTAAGGGTGGTGGCAAAGAACCTAGAATAGAGGGAACCCGGGAGAGGTGGAGTGTCGTTCCAGTAACAGTATCTGCCCCCCGCCCCTCCAAAAACAGGTCTATATTCAGTAACAGTGTTACGGAAAAATGAAACGACCAGACACTGAGGGGTTAGGAGCACGATCTTTACTTACGTGCACGGGCCCAGAGGAGACAAACTCCAAATTCTGAGCCCAGAACAATAGCCCCGCATTCC
>PVJD01007193.1:59727-87724 GCA_004026545.1 Mormoops blainvillei | reverse complement strand
TTTATGATGGCTTTGCTGTGCGTGTGCACATGCGTGTCGTCTGTCTACATGGAGGCATCCACGGGTCTCATGACCGTCTCTGTTCAGAGGCTTTGTTTTCTCCCATTAGCAATTAACATTCGGTTACATCAGTTGGGATTATGCAGCTCTGTAACAGCTGACACTAGTTCATACCTGTTTTCGTTCTTTCTCCATTTCTGATTCAGTGTCTTGGCTCGGGAGAAGCAATTGCCCGGTTACACTTTAGAACCCACTTGGTTGTCCCTTGACTCACTGGAATGGCCGCACATCTGAAACCCACTGGGCAACCTGTCACGGTTCTTAGTCAGCGGGACCTGCCCTTGCATTCGTGTTTTGTCTCCTTATGAGGAACAGCCTTAACTTCAAAAACTCTGTACCTCTTGGCCTGTTGGAAATAAGGATGTGCTCTTGTGCTACTTTGCAGGCAGGCTCTCTCTTCATTTCTGCAGCATTGGGTGAAATAGCACCAATAACAAGGGCAGTGGGGACATAAATGGTGCTCGCCGTGCACTAACGCTGTGCCAGCCGGTAGACATACCTAACTCCTGCAGTCCTCCCAGCAGCTCGAGGGGTGGGTACTGTTATCACCCCCGTGTTCTACATGCAGAAAGGGCGGTGGCCGCTGAGCCCCGGTCAGACACCTGTAAGTGGCTTCTGCATGGAAATGACTCCCCGTCCGAGTGAGGCTGGTTGGTGGGGCTTGAGAAGCCAGGGAAGAGGGCGCTGGACGTGCAGACCCAGTTGGAGAGACTTGGCAGAGATGCTTGGCCGCTGCTTGTGTTTGGATAGGAAGTGACACAGATGAGTCCTCTCCTCTGAAAGCCCTGGACCTGGGAGGGAAGTTGAGGGAAATCAGGCTCGGGCAGGAAGGAAACCGGGGAAAGGGAGGTGTGGGAAACTTGGCTCAGGGAGAGGTCACTTGCAACAGGCTCTCATGAAGAGCCCCCGAGGGCTCACATCGCAGGGGAGGGCGAAGCAAGTTCAAGGTGTGTTTACCCTTTGAGAGTTTCTTCTGTTTTGATGAGTGAGTCATATGACCAGGCTGGAAACCTCTTTGGCTGCTCTTGTGATTGTGTTTTTGAAATCAGTTTTTGAGAAGATTGTATGCGACGCACTAGAATTGTCTCACTGTGCAGCACAGAGTGGTGCTCGGAAAGGAAGCGTCCAGGTAAGAGGTGTGGACACGGTGGGGCGACGAGGGGAGAAGGGGGTGCTGTGGCAGGGGAAGGACTCTGATTCTGGTCCAGGACCTCTGGAAAGAACAGCGTGGCGCTGAAAATTGGCCACCAGCCTCAGCCCATTTCTGTCATATCTGAGTGCAGTCCACTGTGGGTGAGCAAAGGTAGACCCCCGCCCCGCCCCCCGCCGCCCCGTGGCATTTCACAGCCTTCCTAATAGAATGCGCTTGCCTGCCATGGTCATGGTTATTTTTGTATCAGCAGGTTGTAGTCTCAGCCCCTACCTGGATATTTTTAACGTAGTTCCCTGAGTAAGATCTTGGGCTCAGATAATGTCCCTAGTATCTATGATTTTGGGCAGGTTCTTAACCTCTGCTGCCTCAGTGCTGTAGTCTATAAAATGGGGGCGTTAGGAAGAGCCTGAGAGCGACAGGGCTGTGGGAGATAACGCTCAGCACGGCGTCCCCATCTTTGTTATCTGCTCTAAAAAATCCAGATGCTCATCACCGCCTTCCTAGTGTCCGACACTGGAGAGAATCTTCCATTCTGGCTCCTGGCTGGGATTAGCCCTGACATTCCGGGGCACAGCCACTGTGGGTGTAGACACTGACAACCAAAAGAACCGGAATCGGAGAGTTTCGGATTCGAGGGTCTCCGAGAAGGGTGGAGTCTTTTAGGACAAAGCATTCCTGGCGCGAACAGAGAGGGCTCAGGGGAAGCGGGCTAGAGTCAGGTACTCTGACCCCGTGGGTGATGCCAGTCGGGCAAGGAAGACTGCCTCACCTGTGCCTGATTGACTGGCCTTTGCATTTTATCCAAATTGCCTCTTTGCCTACAGAGAGAATTTTTCCTGCCACCTTTTAAAGACGAAATGCCCCCTTACTGCCCGTCTGATCTAGTTAAACATAAGGTTTCTTTTGGAAGGGCAGGAGGGGGGCAGTTCAGTTGGAGGGAAAATTCTGACCCCCTTTTTCTGTAACACACCAGCCATGTGGGCACTATCTCTTTTACCAGGTTACTTGACAAATTGCCATTGAAGAAATACTTTATGAAAAAAATCAACTTCGTAATATGGAAAATTTCAAGCATGCGCGAAACTGTAGAGAATGGTGTGACCCCCTAACTTGTCTGTCTTCCACCTCTGACAGCTGTAAACACTGCCAGTGTTGCTTCATCTGCACCTCACACCATTATTGTTAAAAAAACAAACAAACAAACCCAGACAACATATTATTTTATTCATAAATGTTCAAGATGTATTTTGACAAGCGAGTCATCCTCGAAGCTAGGGATGGGGAAATGATTTTTTATTTTTAACAACTACCTGGGGGAGGGGTTTGGTTCAAACTGTTTGTCCTACCACAGTTTGCTTCTGCCACCCCCCACCCTCGCCCCCAGTTGAAAACCCGCCTCTGATGCTCCTCGGAGCTGGCTTGCTTCTGAGTGTTAGAGCAGGAATAAAAGGTCGGGGACCACTGCAGCGGGGGGAAAAGTGATTTAGGTAATAAGAGCTTTCCCTCTCCAGAACCGCTTTTTTTGTTCATTGTTATTATTTTTAACCGCCATGGATGGGGCTGTTTAAAACTAGATTTCCTGCCTTTTCAACCAGAGTATGCTGGATTTTACTTAATTGATCTGATTTGCTACAAGGCAGTGTTTGGCACCGTCTTCATGTAGTGCAGTGCTTATTTTTAGTTTACCTACCCCCCCTTCTTGCCGCTTCCATCCCCTGTCAGCATGCTTTTCCTCGTCTCCTCGAAATCTGCTTAGGGCCCCAACGGAGGGCCCAGAACTGCGTGCAAACTTAGAGTACACCAACTGGGAGGGCGGCGGTGTTTCCTGAGCCAAGTGGTGGCATTGGAAGTAAGAGCTTCACGCTGTTTGACTGCTCTGGGGGTGTTTTGGCTTCACTTCCTGGTTTTCAGTGACCTTCTGCCCAGGTGACATGGTTGCATGGTCACCACTCATGGAGGTGAGCTATCACCCCGACGGGTACAGTTTACCAGGAACCTTTGCTCTAACTTCAGATGTAGCGTAAGGAAGTCTTGGAAGGTCTTGTACATGGCTAGCACCCAGGAAAGTTGGAAAATGTGTTTTTGGAAAGTTGGAAAATTTCTCTCCATCTCACCACCGAATGTTTGAAAGTGACTTAGTTAAGCGAGAAACGAAGGAATTAAAAAATGTGGCCATTCTGCTTTTGTTGTTGTAGTTGCTTAGCAGCTGAAAGTTAGGGGCTTGCGTTTTCAACCTTGCACAGTGATTTTACTTGGCTAAGAATAACCTGATGTATGGATATAATTTGGGTGTTCTATTGCAATAAAATTCATAGAAGAAACGAATAGTCTGATTTTCACCAAGCCAAACTAACTTCTTTTCTGCCCTTCTTCAATGGGGAAGTCAGAGAAGACATTTTCACAGCCCCTTCCTTCCACCCCTGTTCCTTTTTAAAATTCCGCTTCGGAAAGTGACACAGTATTTTTCAATGCCGAGCTGTGCCGCACACAGGTTTGTACACAGACGGGACTCGCTGCATCAGTTTTTCCTCTCTCACGCCCAGATGAGAGTTACATAGTTCTGTGAGGTGTGCTTGGGAGTTGTAAAAATATGGAATGCTGGAAAAATTCCAGAGTCTGTTGGTAAATATAGAACCCAACTGAACAGCAGTTAAGCGTCTATTAGTGATTTGAGAATGTTAGGGGGAAAAGAGGCAAGTAGCCATAACATAGCATGGGAAATAAAAAGAACGTGTGATGACCGTGTTTAAGGTTCGGATTTTAATTCCTCTTTCATGCCCCTAAAGACTTCACATGTAATTCAGTGAAGAGGGTTAGTCTGCACTTGGTTGATACTAGGAAAGATCCCTCTACTTCTTATCTATCATATTCAAAGATTTATTACATCTGCCAGGTGACATTTTCTGTATCACGAGAAAGCCATCTTTGCATTGTGTTTTTAAGTTAGCAGGTTCTTCATTGATATGTTTAGGGAAAGAAATGAGAGTACAAGATGCTGACTGGTAATCCAGAGCTGAGAGTTATAGATGAAACTTCCACGCGAGAGCTTTTGGGAAGCTGATTGACTAGTTAGGAGCGGGTTTTAGAAGTGCCTGAACTTTTCTGTATGTCTCTCCTGCTGTAGTGTATAGTGTAAAAGGCAAGGGTGGTGTTTACAGAGCAAATATCCTGACAAATTGCTTTCGGCAGTCATGGGCACACAAGAACACTGTTTATCACCTCGGTAGTTCCATTGTAGCTTGTGCAAAGAACTTCCATGGGGTGCCCCCTCTCTCTGGCCTTTGAGACCACCCCCAGCGTCAGGCACATCAAGGTCTAGAAAAGGGACACTTGGGGGGTAGGAATGTTCTTTTAGAAATCTCGGTTCAATTTTTGCCCCCCTACAGAGCATCCATGAGCTGAATAACCCCCTCATTCCTGTTCTCCACAGTTTAAGCCTCTCTTAAGCCCCCAAAAGTCAGACCTATCTAAGGCTCCAAATTCCACAAGTGTCACTGAGGTCACCAGGCGGCCCTGCCCTAGCTTGGCAGCAAAAACACAACTCTTTCAGGATTCATTCCTTCATCGTAATGGCAAATATTTATTTAGCTTCCTGCCATGTGTAAAGTTCCACGTTAGGTTTATAGGAGACCACAAGGCCAAATCTGACCCAGATCACTCCCTCGGGGATTCCCGGGGGGAGCTAAGACACAGACGGGAGTTTCTGCGGGCGAGGGAGACTGGTGTGCCCTCAGCTGTAGAGACACAACCATTCAGGTTATAGGACCAAAGGCAATTTGGAACCAGTTTCCCACCACCAGAAAAGAACCGTTGCTAACACCAGACACTATGCACATGTTATTGACTCAGAGAGGAAGAAGGCTAGTCTCCGTACCCACTCAGGATGGTCTCTGTAGGACATTTCATTGAATGATCGACCCCTTCTGCCCCTGGTGGCAGTGCTGGGAGACACTGTTCATTTTTACTGTTGGTCACTTTCCCCAGGTGGCAGTGCTGGGAGACAGGGTTCATTTTTACGCTCAGTCATAGCTTCATAGAAACTTCACGTTCAACTCTGTATTCTTTGCTTTGCCCATTTCTTTTCTTTTCCAAAGACTTTCTCCACAGTAGCTGGAAGGGTACTCAAAGCTTTCTCTTTACACCTGCTTTGTTGTCCTTTGAGGTACTCGCAGACAGTGACGAGGAAGAGGAAGGGACTGTGCCCCCACCTACTGAGTACCCCAAAGAACGTTTCCTCATTTACTGCTCACGGACGGCGGGAGGGGGGGAAGGTATTATCTTTACAGATGAGCAAACTGAGGCTGGGAGAGGATCAGTGACGTAGCCCTCACCCAGGCCTCTCTGGCCAACGCCAGCACTTTGCCTCGAGCTTCGCCCGTGTTCTTTTCCTGAAGAGCGACCTCGGGTTCCCAGAAGCACTTAGCTCAACCTCCTCCCGTGAAGTGTCTTTAGCATTCGCTTCGCTTACGGAGACAAAGATCCTGGAGCTAGAGAGCGCTCGGTGTCTGTGGCACTTGCGTGGCTTGGGTTTTTCTTTGTTTTTGTTTCTGCTTCTCCTTCCCAATTACTCATATCACGGAAGGGCTAGCCTCTAACTCCCTGATGCGGTGCAGCTGCTCTTCGAAGCTGCAGCGAAGAAAGAGAGGAGTAATAGATTTTATTTTGAAATTAGAATGCATTACTGTCTTTAAAAACTCATGAGTCAGTACTGTTAGTTTTGCAATCTGTTTTAACAAAAAAGACTTATTTTAACTTCATGAATGGGTATCAGCAACAATTGCAGCTCATGTTCCTTATTAGGTATATTTTTGAAGAGTAAATGTATAACATCCTGTATATTAAGTGGCTTTTTATTTATTTTTAAAAAGCTTTTATTTATTTACTTCTTGGAGAGAGAGGAAAGGAGGGAGAAGAGAGGGAGAAGAGAGGGGGAGAGAGATCAGCGCATGAGAGATATATCAGTTGGTTGCCTGTTGCACGCCCCCAATTGGGGAACCCCCGCAACCCAGGCATGTGCCCTGACTGGGAATCGAACCCGCGACCTTTTGGTTCACAGAGTGGCACTCAATCCATTGAGCCTCACCGGCCAGGGCATGTATTTTAAGTGGCTCTTTATTTTTAAAGGAGCTTTCCATTTAAGCAAAACAAAAACAAACACCTTGTAGTGAATAGAGTGATGGCTGTCTAACTTGATCTCTTTTGAAAAGCCAGTTTCATCAGGAAAATCTAAAGTACCATAAACATGCGACCTTTCTAGAAGAATATGGCATTTAGTTCCACGTTTTATGTTCATGTGGTTAAATATGATGAAACCCTAGCAGACCACGTGCGGCAGGCTTTCAACAGAGGACTTGCCAACAGACTTCATGTCAATTCTGTTGTCTGGTGGGATATTGTAATCCTTGCTCCCTCTCTCTTTCAAGGACAAAGCAGAGGAATTGGGTTTAAAATGCAGCAGGGAACTGGGTTATGTTTAAGGCAGAACTCTGTTCCTCTCTGGATAGTTAGAAGGTGGGTGAGTGACACATGTTACGGATTCTTCAGGAGCTTAAACATGGCAGGTAATTCACAGATTCTTAAAAGTGTTAAGATCATCTTCTCTAACCCTCTTTTTACAGGTTAGTGTCAAACAGATCGTTTACCTGAGATAATTTAGGGGTAGCCCTTCCTAAAGGTAAGGAATGTCTTAAATGAGTGCCTGGAAGTTCTTGCCAGAAGCACAGCTCTGTGACCACACAGGCTCTGGGCGTAGATGCCATGAGCTTTTAATTTAGGTAAATGATGTGTGTGTCGAAGATGGCGAGAACGAGCTCCCAGCTCTGGAGGGGCTTGGGTCACCGCGTGCGACCACTTCTGCTGTGAGTCACTTTGGTATACTGAAATAAGCCCAAATGACCGCGGGAGTTCAGACAAGTGACCCTGCTGGGCAGGACCAGAGAGGTCCATTAAAAGGGGCAGTACCACTTAAACTGAGCCATAAGGAGTAGGTGTGGTTGCAGTCAGTTCAGTACCTGCACTGAGGGTTGCCTATCTTTTTTAAACCTTTTGATTGTGAAGGCTTATAGGTGTACAGAAAAGGTAAAATAATAGTGCCGTGAATAGCTGGACACCCACCACCTTGATGCAATAACTGTTAACGTTTTGTCATACTTGTTTCAGCTCTGAATTAGTGTGTGTACTTGTGTGTGTGTGTACGTGTGTTGTTTTTTAGCCATCTGTTAGTATGTTCCAGGCATCATAACATTTTCACCCCTAATTATATCCATCAGCATCTCCTAAAGCCGTTCTCCTACGTGACTGTAATTCCACCACCAAAACCAAAAGAAAAGGAACAATAATACATTCATATCTAATTCCTTTTCTCTATTTCAGATTTCTCTAATTTTCCATGTCTTTTATAGCTATTTGATTAAGGGTCACACATTGCATTTTGTTTTTCTGGCGCTTAAATCTCTTTTACTCTAGAGCAGCTGCCTTCTAATCCTACCTGTGCAATTTTTGATTCGTGACCCTAACCTTTAGAAGGACCAGACCAGTTTTCTTATAATTTTTTTGTTGCTGCCTTACCAGGAAAGTTTCTAACAAATTGAAGACTTAACACATTTCTAAAAACTTAAGAGTCAGGCATTTTGTAGGAGATATCTTGCCAAGTTGTCAGATGTTGTTCCTGATATACCATTTTCAGTAGCTAATGTACTTTAATCTTTATTTGCTAAAATAACATAAGGCAGTTGTAAAGTGTTAGAACCATTTAGAAACCTATAAAATAATAAAGCGAGCGTTCTATTTAATGTCACCACTGGGTAGCCCTGAGATAACAGTTAATCATTTTGGTGAACTTATATTCGTTTCCATTTGTGTGTGTTTTTTGTTTGTGTGTTATAAAAACTATGATGACCTATACACGTTGTTCTGCAGCTTTTTATTTTTCACTAACTGGGCGTTATGGATGGAGTCCTACAGGATCGGTAGCAAGGGTTGTTTTTAATAGTGTCTGGGATAAATGTGCACCACGCCAGCCACATTCTTTCATCGGCGTTTAAGATGAGACACACCCAATTGTAAAAGTGCCTGGCCCGGGATTAGCTATGTGGCTTGTGCCCACAGAGCAAATATTTTCCTCTGTTTGAGGCTCCCTAGCTAATATAGGAATTGAATCTCGGTGTTTCGTGCTCTGTGTTTCAACAAGTTGTGGGAATGTGTGAGGAGTCAGCTCTTAAGGGCTCTGTATTTGAATTCTGGCTCTCCTCTTGTCTTTTGGGGGCAGGTCCCTCCATATTCCTTTCTGTAGATATCACGAGATCATCAGGTCGGTCTACCTTGGAGGTAAACACGATACTCTGCCAACATAAAGTGATTTAGAAATGTTAATATATTTTACCAAGCCAAAGTCTCTACCAGCATGTGTATTTTAAGCCATCGTAAAACATGTACCTGTCATGCTAAGGAATGTGCTGAGGGCAGGCATCAAAGACCGGCTGAGGGAGTGTGTGTTGCTGTGTTGCAGGGCTGTGTCCTGACAACTTGCATGAGGCCTGGGGTACTGACACGGAGTGGTTGCTAAATATTGAAGCCACTTTGTTTATTAATTCAAAAATTCCTGCCAGTAATTACTCATTTTTATCCACCCAAGTGTCAGGGGCTCAGAGGTAATTCTGTGGATGAGGGTTTGAAGACCAGCCGAACCTGCCTGGCGTAGGGTGCCCACTTAACAGAGCAATCACGTGAACAGGAGATGGTCCTTTGAGCTCGATGGGCATAGAAAGGCGGAAGGAAAGGCTGTCTGGGCATTTCTGGCTTCTTTGGAAGATACGAGCTCCTGGTGGGGGCGTTGCAGGCTCTGGGTGGAATGGTAAAGCCCCTGTGTTGTTGTTATTTCATGGTTGTGTTCTCCATGGCAATAATGTCATCACGGCCATTTGGTGGGACACCAGGGTGTCAGGAAATCTTGTTATTAGTAAGTTAAATTATCTGTAATTTGATGACAAGGCTTTTGCATCAAGCATTTTGTAACAGAACAAAATGATGGTAGGGTGGTTCCCCACATCTAACTGTCTAAATATTTGGTAGAAAAAGGACAAGAAATTATAATTTTAAGCACATGAAGAAATATATATATTTGAGGTAGAAAAAGGACAAAGATTATAATTTTAAGCATATGAAGGAATATATATATTTGAAAGTGTTTTTAAAAAGTTACCCTGGTCGGGTGCTTGGTTGGAGTGTCATCCCATACACCGAAAGGTTGCGGGTTCGATTCCTGGTCAGGGCACATACCTAGGTTGTGCGGTCAACCGGGGCGTGCCTGGGAGGCAACCAATCAACGTTTCTCTCTTAAATCAATAAAAAAACATCTCCTCGGGTGAGGATTAACAAAAAAAAGTAGGAAGTTGCTGACTGTTAAATGTATATTTCCTCCATAGCCTGTTATTCATTCTACGTAAATAAAGTAAACAAGAAAAGAAGTACTAAAATATTACAATCACAATAAAGGCAGATCATGCTACTGAAAGAGGCAGTGTTACCAAGAGTCAGGAGGAACGAGATAAGATTTTGAATCATTTAAATCAGCAAACCTCACTTTTTTCCTCTATAAAACAGGGATCCTAAAAGCTGCAGCATAGGGTTATTCACGAGGTTGAAATGAAATAATATATGTTTAGAATTAAAAAAAAAAAAAAGTGTCCAGCTTCGGACCCGATTGCTTTCTTGAGCAGACAGGGTTGCAGAGTGGAAAAAGCATGCCAGCTGAAGTCGCACAGACAGGCCTGGATTCTTTGCTGTGTAGGCTGCATTCTTGGATGAGTTCTTTGACTTTCTCTGAATCTCCGTTTCTTCAGCTATAAGTGGATTTTTATCACCCTTGCAAGATAAGATAAAGTGCATGGGCTCTCCCAAGTGCCTTGCTGGTTCTGGAATCTGGATGTTCATCTTGGCCGGGAAGGGGGTGCTGCTGTATGTCCTGGGGCTCCCCTTCAGCGAATGACCTTGCTGCTGCTTTTCTGTTTGCAGCGATCCTGCAGAGTGCCACACCGGGCATGGACACCCTTTCCCGCGTCTGGAGGAGCACGGCTGGTAGTGCCATCGCCTGGTCCCGAAACTGCTAAGGCCATCCCAGGGACGTGGGCGCCAGGATAGGAGGGCGGCACCCGAGGGCCACAGAGCCATGCCTTTCGGCCTGAAGCTCCGCCGGACACGGCGCTACAACGTCCTGAGCAAGAACTGCTTCGTCACGCGGATCCGCCTGTTGGACAGCAATGTCATCGAGTGCACACTGTCGGTGGAGAGCACGGGGCAGGAGTGCCTGGAGGCTGTGGCGCAGAGGCTGGAGCTGCGGGAGGTAAGGGTGTGTGTGTGCATGTGGCGTGTGTGAGCGAGACCTCACCCAGGGGCCCAGCCACCTGCCTGTGGCACCTGCCATGCTCTTCAGCCTCGGCCTCGTGTTTAGAAGAAGCCTATTGTACTTGAGCGCAGGCTTGATCTTACAGGTCTTTAGGGGAGACGTGCAAGACACCACCCAAAACTTTCAGAGGGGGGCGGCCTCCCTTTGTTTCCGCTGCTGAGGAGGTGTTGGGGGCATTGAAAATGAGAGACTCTCCTCGCCGAAGTCATTCTCTGTCTTTAGAAGAGTCAAGTGGAGAGCTGGCGTGGTGGCAGTGCCGCCACAGCCGCACGTCAGGGAGAGAACCCCCCTTCGGGGGGATGGATTCGGCTGCTTTTCTTTCGTTTGTTTCTATAGTTTTCTCTTCAAAGAGTAGAAAAAGAGAATAAGCATTTAGAGTGAGTGTGAGCAGTGAGGCTTTTTGCGGGACCTTGGCAAATGGGGGTTGTGTTCCTTTTAAGATTCCTCCTGACCCTTGTTTTCTTTTTACTGCCTGTGAGTCTTCTTTGGGCTTTATGCAAACGCAGGGTTGACCAGAAAGACAGCCATGCCTTTGCCGTTTAGAAGGGACTCTTACTTTCTTAGGGCAGTGTGTCCTTTCTAACAAGCAAGCAAACCCTGTTCTTTTCCGTCTTACCGCCATTTCAGAGAAGAGTCGTGATGAGTAATCCATATAAGCATTGGTGTCTTGAGAGCCGTGTGTCATATTGGGTAGTGAGTGGGTAAGGAGGCATGGTTGAATGGTTGGAGCCGTGTGTCATACTGACTAGTGGGCAAAGTGGTATGGTTGAATGGTTGCCAGTGCTGAAACGACTATAGCTTCCCGAGATTCAGGCCACACTGAAGACAGATAAAACTGTCATTGTCCTGGGCCCTGCGACATCATTGCCTAAGACCTGAGGGTAATGGAGAAGAGGGGCGTGGTTCCCGTTGGAAATGATTGATTGATGGTGTTTGATACCCTCACAATCTGCCTTCTTTCCATGTGCACATGGGAATCAGGGTCACAGAAGGTCTTCCCCTCCTCTTGGTGTCCTCCATGGGCCGACTTTTATCCTCTGGGGGACCGTTCCACCTGAACACTTCTTTCTCCTGCTGGTCTTCATGTTTATACTCCAGTTTCAGAGCCTGCGTCTTCCTTTGAAGTTTATTTTCCTGTGTGGGAGACGGTCCTGCCCAGCAGATATGTGTAGCTCTGTAGCCGACACAGTAGGGTAAACAAACATGTTCTGACCTTGCTGCTTGACGGCTGGCTCTTTTTTTGCATATTAGTAACTCATTTGGGTATACATATTTACACAGGTATGCGCACGGGTATCCAGGAAGAAACTTAATATTTTAATATTGTAGATCGGTTGAGCAGGACACTGGTTTAAATTCTTGGAAAAATTTTAGTTGTAGATCATTAAAAAATATATGCAGTGGTGTAACTATTGAGTATTCCCAGTCACTCACATTAGAGTAACTGAGAGTTCTTCATGGGCACTGGGAGGCCTGTATATAGCATGTGGTTAAGTAGTTACAAGTGCAGGCTTTGGAGCCTTGGACTTGAGTTCAGGTCATAGTCCTGTCGCTTTTTAGTTAGGTGACCTTAGAAAAGTTGCTGCACTTCTGAGCATCAGTTTGCTCCCCTGGGAATGATGGGAATAATGACACTCACTTTACTTACCTTATAGGACTGTTGTCAATATTAAAAGAGATACAGTATGGAAAAGACATAGTGCTGTTTGTAATAACATGTAATTGTTGCAATTTTGAGTCTTTTTCACTGAAGAAAATCTTGAGCAACTACAGTGTGTGGGGCATGGTTTTAGGGCTTGCTGAAATGAAGAGAAGACGCAGCTTGACCATTAAGATACGCGCAGATGACGAGGAGAGCCCAGCACTTCAACTAACAGAGGAGCTCGAATGTGAGCCACACAGAGATGCCGGGCAGGGGCAGCAGTGTGGGCCTTCCAGTTGTACGGTGTGCCGCTGCCCCAGTGGACACGCGGCCCTGGCAGGGGAGAGCAGGCCTCAGTGACAGATGGACGGAGCCTTCACGCTTTGAACAGGGCCTGGACACAGGGAGGTGGGTTTTTGCTGATCCAAGGGTGTGAAAGAGCAGGCCTGCTCTGGGGACTGAAAAACCACCTCTGCAGCTCAGCACGCAGAGCCGCAGTGTAAGGTGCAAGGTAAGGCGTGTCTGGAGATGTGTATGGTAATAATTACTCCTAGCCGACTATTGTTTCTGGCAGTGAGAGGGCAAAGGTCAACCCCAGATTATCCCACAACTGTGTTGTCACAAAGGATAAAGCAGTGAAGCCCGCATTCTGCTGTCAGTGTGTGTGGCAGTGTGACTGATCTTCTAATGCTAAGGTGTGGTTTGCATTTAATGCCGGCTTTATTTTGACGTGCCCCCAACGAGTGCCTCCACATTAGAGCAAATCACTTTCTTTTCTAATTGTATGCTTTTGTTCTGTGACAGGTGACATTGAAGGTATGGGCTTTTGTGAAACAATCCCATAGCTCCTCCTGAACTGCAGGGCGAGGTGGGGCAGCCTAATGCTTTGCTCCTCTTTCTGGCATCCACACCTCGAGGAGGAATGCATTTTCCACCCAGAAGCCGACGTAGGAGGGGGCGAACACCGGGTCTGCACTGCACTGTGTCTTGGGGTCAGTTTCCAGCTAGAGCTGATGGCGCTTTAGAGGAGAAAGTGGAAATCCATCTAAAATATAACAAAATGCTTAGAAACCAGATGATGGTGGACCTTTGGCTTTGTCATTAGAAGTGTCCTGTGGTTTAGGTGCATCCTAAACTTTATAATAGCTTTATGTTAGAAAAGGAAAATTAATTTTGATGTAATTTTTGATCTACATTAATTACAATTTGTGTTTTACCACTTAATTTTTATTAGGTAATTTTATGTTTTTAAAAGCAGTTTTAGGTTTATAATGAAATGGAGTGGAAAGCAGAGTTCTGTATGCCTCCTGCCCCCACCCACCCATATCCACTCCTCCACTATCAATATCCCAGACCACAGGAGAACATCTGTTACAGTCGATGAACCCACACGGACACATCATTCCCCCCCTCCCCGCCTCCATCCATAGTTTACATTAGGGGTCATTTTTGGTGCTGTGTGTCCTGTGCATTTTGACAGGTGTGTAAAGACGTGTCATCTGGTAAGCTTTTTGAGGGACAGATCTGGTTTTGAGTGCAGTAACGTGCTGCCATTTCAAACGGCATCGAGAAGGCACAGGCCTGGCTCCGAGGGCCAGCAAGCCTGTCAAGCCTGGGGAAGCTGAATAGAATAGGGTCCCTGCCCCCAGAAACTCGAGAGTTTAGAGGATAGGACGAACAAGCAACAGAAGGAGTGGCCCGTGCCGAGGCACAGAAACAGGAAAGCATGTGGAGTTTCCAGGGAGGGGCCGGGCTCAGGTTGCACTGGCGTGTGTGTGTGTGTGTGTGTGTGTGTGTGTGTGTGTGTGTGGAGGGGTCCTGGTGGGGAGGGTGGACGGGCTGGCGGGAGTCTGCCTTTGAAGGTGTTAATGTATCTGGGTAGGGAATTTTAGCTAGATCCCGAGGGTATTGTTTCCAAAATGTCTCGAAAAATAATTAAAATAATTGCCACTTTTTAATGTACTACCTGTTGTGCCGAGCGCTTTCCATGTATCCACTCATTTAATTCTCATAACAAGCCTGTAAGGCGGCTCCTCTCGCTGCCCCTATCTTAGGGCCGGGGGCCCGCCTTGCAGGGCGGCCTGCCTGCTTCACAGGGCTGGTGCAGACGCAGGCAGGCCGCCTCCCCCGCTCCGACTCCCCAGGGTGTGTAGTGGCAGGAAAGGGGCCGTGGTAGATGCTTTGGGAAGCACCCTTGTAAGTTCTGTAGATTTTTTTTAAACAATGTGTTGAACACCGTGGTTCACAGTTACTTTAGTTTTTTATTAAATACTCTTTGAATTGTTTGGGGATTAAAACACTGACATGAGATGGGAAGCCGTCAAAGGATTTTAAGGCGGAGACTGACGTGATCACCTTGCCGTTTTAGGAAGAGGATGGAATAACGGACAGGAATGAGGATGGGGCGGGCGGAGGGAACAGAGGTGCTAGTCAGGTAGACGGGACAGTAATCCTGGCAAGAGGAAATAAAATGAACTCCTTATGGAAGCAATTCTTTTTAATTGTTTTAAGTTCAGAAGAAAAAATAGGTACGAATTCCTGACCAGGAACTCTATTAAAGGAAGAGATTTGAGAAACAGAGGCTCAGAAATTTAGAATTCTGATAATACAGTTACACCGTATTTGCATCAGTGGACTTCACCCCTTTCTTCTCCCCAAATGAAATCTTCGGTGGGACGTTAATGTATAAAATGCAGCTATTCTGTCTGCAGAGCGGATGGCTGTCTGGAGTTCCATTTCCTTGTGTCCCCACACACAGTTTGAAAATTCACTGACCGAAGTTAGGAGAGAAATAGGTAAAACATTGCTGCCTTATAACCGACTCTCATATTTTAAAAATAAATACATGGAGAAGCCGGAGAGTTTAGCGGCTAGGAATGCGAGCTTGGAGCAACCTGTCTGAGTTCGAATCCTAACTCTGCTACACGCTAGCCGTGTGATCTGGGATGGCCACTGACCAAGCACCGGGTGCTTCCTTTCCTGCTCTGTGAATGGAGACGGCAATACTGGCTGTCTCTGTGAGTTGCTGGGGGAATTAAGTGAGGCAGTTTTCACAGAGAGTAACCGTCCATCTGTCAAGGTGGTGGTCCCCTCTGCAGGACAGCACACATGCTATCCGGACGCTGCCCTCGCATTTTTGGGGACTGGGCGCTTCCTCTTTTATAAGTCTGCTCGTTCCATTTTTGAATGGCCTCCGGTATTGCAGACTGTGATGGCACATTGAGCCAAAATCCTTCAGTTACTTGAACAGTTATTATTCATTTCAGGTTGTGCTGTCCAGTGTAATAGCCACTGGCCACACGTGGCTGTTGAGCTGACGAAGCGTGCGGGTTTGAACCGGGGTGTGCAGTAAGGGTAACATACACACCAGAATTTGAAGACCCAGTTCGGAAAAAGAGTTACAATATTTCATGTATCATTTTTATATTAGTTACATGTTCAAAGTATCATCTTTCAAATATATCATTTTAAATAAAATGTATTAAAATTAACTTCTTAAATATGAGGCTTATGTTATATTTCTCCTAAACAGTGCTCTTCTAAGAAAGGCAGGGTAGCCATGCTAATAATAATAAATAATATAAAGGATTATAATACAGTGTAAAAATATGCTAGGATTACTTCCTTTAAGGATGATCTTCCTCTCCTTTTAATTAAAAAATAATGAACGAGGAAGGGATACATAATTTAACAGAGGCACCTGAGCTACTCTTCACGGCGAACGACTGTTCAAGGCAGAGAGCGGTCGTTCTATTAGAAAGCCCGGCGTTCTTGGAGGTGTGAATTCCGTAATTCCTGGGCCTCTCCGCGGCTAGGCTGAGAACCCTGGTTTTTAGAAAAACCCAAAGAAGAACGTCTAGAATCATCCCATAGGGCGGGTGATTATCCTCCAACTTACCCCTTTTTCTTTTGCCAATTTATATTTTCACCTTTCCTAAAAGGTGATCCATCCAAAGCTATCGGCCATGGTAGAGGTGCTGCATATTTTGCTATTTTCACAATGGCTAGAGTTTTAAAGATATGGAATCTTAACACGCATTTCCTATCATCAAAGAAAAACTAACTTACGTCAAGGATATTTCGATGGCTTGCTTTTATTTTGGGAACTGGTAACTCAAGTGTGATTGTGGGAGTACCTGATCAAACAGAACACCGAATTTCCTGACCCTCTCAGATAATAGTGGCATTTGCTGTATTTTATAGTCTGCTTAACCACATCCATGTGTGTTTGTATGTGCAGTGGGCTAAAATAATCAACACTGACTAAGAATCAATTGAAAAGTAGTCTGCTCGGGAGACTTGGGAATTTGTATTGCTTTTGGTCCTTGAAATGGTAATAATGTGAAGCCTTATTAGCTCAATGTCAATTTTGCGAGGTAAATTTATACCAATATTTGTTTTCTAGACATAGAGGTTGTAGGTGAAATAATTTCCCCAGTCTTAGCTTGTAAGTCTTCATTTTTTTTTTGCTTATTCTGGGTGATTTTTCTTGGCGCTGAGATTTGCTTCTTGGGTCTACGTTAGTCTGCAGTTTCTTTTCCTGTACTTTTTTTGAAGAGATTGGCGAGGAAACAAAGATGGTGCAGTTGTTAATTATAGATGTGCCAGCTATAGAAATCCCAGACCTACCCAGAGTAGAGGTTGATTTCACACAAGCTGTTTTTCCACAGTTATCCAACTAATGTAGAGTGGCTTATTTTCCAAAGCCGTTGGAATGTGAGTGCATGATGTGCAGTTTCAGAGTCTGCCTATAGTTACCTTTAGAAGTATTTTCCACGCCTCGGTGCAAGTTTTAGTGCTTTATGTCATTCCTCTTCGTGGAGGCATACCAACCCTCAGTTTCTAAATTTACAACCGAAATACTGGGTACTCCAGGCAACCTATTACAACTTAATGCGAGAAATTTTAAACTTTTGCTTCTGGATGATTAACTCTTCAAAATGCTTGAGATAAGATCATGGATTTAATCCATAGTGTTGTAATTGCAAAGACTGCATCTGTAACCTTTACAAACAGTTAGCATTAAAGCTATGCAATTGGTTGCAAAACTGGAAAAAAATAACCCACAAGAAATCGTTTCCTGTTAATAGCCAGTGTGGGGGAATAATACACTCTCTACAAATAAATGAACAAATGAATCAAAAACTCTCCAGACTGTTTTTAGAGACAGTCTTTTCATGATACCAAAAGAGAGATCTTGCTTTGACTCTAAAGTATTCACACACCACTCTGCAACCGAAGAACCTAGCTTATTTTTGAGTGCACCAACACAGCATGCTTCCTTGGTTAAAATGTGAAACTCCAAACCAAGCAAATGAGGAAACTACTCATGAAAATGGCAACTTAGTAAAGCTCCCCCGCGTTGTTTCTTGGTGCATTTTTAGTAACTGATTCAGAGGTGTGGTTCCTCGCCCTGGGAGCTGGCTCTGTCTTCTTTTCTCATCATTGCAGTGAACTCAGTGCAGAATTCCCAGCACCAGAGCTGCTTTTCAAAGAGAACTAAAGCAATGAAATGGGATTGCTAGCTCCGCCAGTGGTCCCGTGAAACAAGATGGACCTGGCTTAGGTGGGTGCCTCCCAGGTAAACCCAACAAAGATTCCCCGCTTTAACTCGGGCAGCACGGTGGGATCCTTCTGGTCGTGGAGGAGGTGGTTCCTCTTTGGAATCATCCACCGCATTCTCCTCAACCATGTGGCGATGTTGCACAGGGAGGCTCCGCTTCCAGAATCCAGCTGGAGTTTGAATTGGTGGAGTCTGTTGTGAGCAGGCCTGGTGTGGTCCCAGCTGGTCCTGATGGGGTTAATGGTCTTTCGGCTGACACACGGGACGTCGGTTGGCGCACATGTTCGTTTAGGTGAGCTGTAGGTTTCTGGGTCCATTTCCTGGGCAGCACTGTGTACACATGGCAGAATAAACATGTGCTGTGTTGTAGACTTGAGCAGAGCAGGGTAGGAAATCTGAGACCACTTTCCCCGCCACCTCCCGCAAACCCCAGAGTAGGGATATAGCTTCGGTAAGAATGAGGGAGGTGGGGTGGGGATGGTGAAGGTTACTTTGGGCACAGCTTCACAGAACAGTGTGGGGGTGGGGGCCCCATAAATGGACTTCACTTCCTGCTCGATAACTGAATTCAGCACTTCTAAAATCCAGTTGTCCTGGCTGTAAGTAGGTAGGAACTCGGTCCTCCAGGAGACCTGCTTCCCCCAGTTCTACCCTGCATTGGAAAACCCCATGTTTTGAGTAGTTCTTTAATTATTGCACTAGTTAAAGGCAGAACGAGTCACCCTGAAATATCCCATGTCCTGTGGAAAAGACTAGGTTGCAACCACAAAAAAATCTTATGCCATGAATTTGGTTTTTATTTTTATTTTTGCATCGGAAGTAGTTTGCCTTGTTAGGTCGAGCTCAGAACTATCGGCGATGGCTGAAGCCTAGTACCTTACCGGAACTTCTCTTGTACCTCACCCGCCCCCCTTTCCAGTGCGCGCACCTCTGTGTGCGCGTGTGCACTCTATGGAATATTCTTTCTCAGGTTTTTTGAGGGGTGAAGATCAGGTCTGGTTTAATGGTTGGGTGGGTGGGAATGAGAAAAGGAGATTTAAAACACTGACCTTTAGAGCTTAGGAGCAGTAAGAAAAAAAAATTTTTTTTTAAATTCTTTCGAAAAATCAACTGTCGAATGTTTATGCAGCTACTGTGGGCCCTTTCTAATTTGAATGTTACTAATTTGAGTGAATGTTATAATTTGAATGAAGTATGGCCTATAAAATTATACCCCCGAATGTCAAGGCTACTTTTAGTGAAAGATAATAAATCATGCTCGGCCTGTTAAGTAACAGTAAAGTTTGCCCTCCCTTTCCCCACCCATGCTTATAAAAGGGCTCTTTTCCAACTAAAATAATTATTCCATAGCACATTTCTGTTTACATATATTACCTCATTTATTATATGCAAACTCACTGCTAGCCATCCAAAATACCCTCTTTGCACTGTGCTCCTTAAAGGCATTCAGTATAATGCAGAACCACCCTGGCCCCTTTCCATCCAGTTTATTAAGTACCCAGATGACCTCATTTTGAGACTCGCGTGAGCCTACCTCATAGGACGGCCTCAGAGTGATGTTCCCGTGTCCCACCAACACCTGTAATGAGACTATAAAAAAAAATCCTTTTCCCCTCACACCTTGTAGATTTTTATATTGTTGATAGGCTTTCCAGCTTCTACTTTCGCTTGCCTTTTCTCATTCAGTTCTGGATAACCTCTCTTTTCTAATCCTGTGGTTCATAGGGCTGCCAGGAGGGCTGATGCAAAAGGCTCTTGAGGCTTGCCTGCTTTCATTTCTCCATGAAGATGCTAGTGGTAGTAGCATGAGGAGCAACAGAAGTGGTTACTTAACGTGTGCCCCCTGCTCGCACGGCGGTTCGGGATCATCTCACTGACACCCCTCGGAGCCTGTGGGCGATAATTATAATCAGCACCCCCGTTTTACGGATGAGAAAGCTCTGAGATGTGGGGGACTCAGGAACTTGGCCACAGGCACTGAGGTGGTGAGTGTGAGAGCTGGGAGGTGAACGGACTTCAAAGCCTGTTTTCTTATGACTCAGCACGTTTCACTTCCTTGACATCACTAGAGCCATCCGACCAGCTCCTGGACTCTCCGAGGCTGGGAAAAGAGCAACAGGCTCAGAATTCTCCCAAGCAAGTGTGCCCGGGTTGGCAGGAATAGAGCCTTGGCTCTGTCTGTCGTGTTTTCGATGCTCGAGAAATGCATTGACTTCTGGGGCGAACTTGCCCTTTGGAACCTCGTGGAGGAAAGCGGATCACACCGCTGTCCCCATCTGAAAGGGTCATTTAAAAATACCCCGTGGAGTATTTGGGTCTGTAGCCCTGTGGAGGCAATTTCATCTCTGGTTTTCTAGTCAAGCCAGAGTCACAACTTACCACGGGGCTTGGTAGCGTGGTGGCACTTAGTATCGCGGAGGGGGCAGCCAGCTGGAGGGGACCGTCTGCACAGGAATGCCTTTGGAAATTAAACGTGGTAATGAAAACATTCTTTTGAAGGCAGATTTCCAGGTGTGCTGTAAAGCATTCTAGGCTATAATTGAAATATAAAAGAATGCTTCAAAAGCAGTGATCTATTTTGTGGTGATTGTAGTGCTAATCCTGAAATCTGAGCATTAATTAATATGAAGACAGGATTGGATGCATAAAAGCACCTGTTTTAATCATTTAGCACGTTGTTCAGAACTAAACTGGATGAGGCTTCAAGTCTAAAGGTGAAAAGCTCGCTTTCATCTATCAAATCCCACCATCATCGGCCAAGAACCAGCCACCGGGGGCCCCGTGGCAGCTGCGAAGAGGGGTCCCTTCCACTCTGAAAGCTTGATACGGGGGAGAGACTTGCTGCAGTTCATGTGTTATGAAGTGGTCAAGGCAGTGTGTTTTTAAGGACCCCATTAAAGCTCAAAAGGAGCGAATCAGGTTTTAGCGAAAATCTGGTACTGGGTGAAAGTATTCCACACCGTGGAAGCTTTCGGTTGGCAGAAGGCTTTGACTTGGTTCTGTGCTCAGTTACTCTGCAGCAGGTGCAGGGACCGTGCCTACCTTTGCCAGCAGGCTCTGCATGAGATCACGGGGTGCTCAGAAGCCGCTGGAAAGTCAGCCTGGAGATCTTAGGAGGGAAGTCAGCGTGGTCGCCACCCCGCACCACCCCCTTTCCCTAACACGGGTGCATCGGTACCTGTGCGTACGGTAGCAGTGGGTGTGGCTCCTGCCTCTGGATACTCAGTGCAGATCGCACTGCTGCGTACATGTGGTTTCTTTTTAATTTGTTCCAAAGTTAGAAAGTAAAAGCCAAATCCTTGCGTATGGGCTGGGGAACCCAAGGCGGCGTGGGACACAGGAGCCCTGGTTCCTGTGTGGTCTCGGGAAGGCCCTTGTAAGCAGGAACTCATGTTGTTTTACCCTTTTATCTAGACGCACTACTTTGGCCTTTGGTTTCTCAGCAAGAGCCAGCAAGCACGATGGGTGGAGCTGGAGAAACCTCTGAAGAAACATCTGGACAAATTCGCTAATGAGCCTCTGCTTTTCTTCGGAGTCATGTTCTACGTGCCAAATGTGTCATGGCTTCAGCAAGAGGCCACGAGGTAGGTGCATTTTTTTCCCATTCCACACGAGGGTGTGGCTGAACTGAGCTGTGAGGCGTCCGCTGAAGTAGCTGAGTGGGTCGATTTAGATGAGCTGGGGTGTGTGTGTGTGTGTGTGTGTGTGTGTGTGTGTGTGTGTGGTGTGTAGTGGGGGAGAGGACGCAGTAGATGGGGATTCTTTACCAGTCGTTTTCAGCTTTAGAATTTTTCTTTGAATCTGTAGAGCTAAGTCCGGCCATTCCCCTCAAAGCTGGTGCATCAGGTAGAATTTCGCATCTAGCAGCGTGGGAGTATTTGTTGAAGGCTGTGGGTAAAATATACTGGACTGGAATAAGAAAGTAACCACCTCTTTAATGCTTAGCCCCTTCTTTCCCTCAAAATATCCCCAAACAGAGCGTCCCTTCTGTCTTTGGGTTTGAGGATCGAGACGGTAACTGACGATGGGAATAGAGGTGAGGAAAATGTTGAGAAGGCAAGAATTTTCCTAGTTCGAGTCAAGTGAGAGGAGACGGGAAGCCAACGGTAGAGGGGAGACCCGCCTGGGGATTGGTCCCATCTTCCTGCTCATTGGCTGCTTAGCCTTGCAGAGCATTGCCTACTGTCTTTGAAATGATATTTCGCCCTTGTCTGTACAGAGAGGGATGCAGGTAACTCCCTCAAGTTCTGATAGTCTACGATTCTAGGCATGAAACACATGCGTTTTTTTGCTGGTGTTAGTATGCAGTTCACTGAGTGGGAAGAGTTTTTCATTAAAATGTGCCAGGGAAAAGGGTGTCTCCTTATCCAACGGTTATTTTCTGTAATAAAGGGAATTGCATAAATTCTGATTTTCACCTTTTCCCCGAATCATGGCACTTAGGGTTCTGGGGAACCCATGCCTGTGACATGCTGAGATGAAGGGGCAGATGATGTTCAACTTGATTATTGCATGTGTAGTCTCTTAGGGTTTGGATTTCTGAAGTAGGGAGGTGCTTGCAATTTTTATGTACATTTTGAGGTAATAGCTTCCATCTTTTTTTTTTAATAAAAAACTATTATTCAGATAGGTGGTATTTCTATAAACAGAGGCCATGAGATAGCTCCTGGTCTGACCCAGAAAACCTGTGTTCAGTCTTTCAGGTGTCACCTACTTGGTTGCATACTGTCGTCCAAGTTACTTCACTTATCTAAGGCCTTTCTGTACAAGAAAGTATTTATGCCTCAAAATTGGACGATTTCCTCTGGCTTTTGAATCCTCGCTGAGTACCTTACACAGCTAGAAACAGAGCATTAGGTTAATAAGTATTTGCTGACCCATGACTCTTGGACCATTAAAACGCAAGGCAATGAGTAACAAGACTGATCCACGGACTATAAATTAATGCACATTAAAGAAAGGTTGTCTGCCTGTGAGAAGAAAAAACGAACAGCTGTTACCTTAGACAGACTGATTCTCTAAGGTCTGTTGTCATAGAAAAGCAGTTGAAAGGGTGAGGGACTCAGAAATTGTGCTTCCTGAAGTTAAAAGAATCAGGTTGTTTAGAAAAACGAAGACTTGCAAGGGTGGGGTGGCTGCCTGAGGATATTTGAAGACTTGTGGGGAAGGAATTCTGCATCTGCTCTGGAACACAAAATTAGGGCTGGTAGTGAGGGAAGCTCAAGGAATTGGAAGACTTCGGTTGCTTGGCGCAACATAAGAACGCAGTTTCAACAATAATAATGAAATCCCTATAAAAGTGGAACAAGCAGACGTATAAAAGGGCAAGAGCCCCTGAGTCTGGCATCGAGTGGCACAGAGTGGGTGTTGGTGTAGGGACCGCCCTGTTGGGGAAGATGTTGGAGTAGACCAGTTGCTTAAACAGACCAGCACCTGCTATGTCGCAGTTCCCCGGAGTATTTATTATAAACATGGATCCTAGGGCTGTGCGAGAAGTCCGAATGGGAATATCTAAGGCTGAGGATCAGGAGGATGGATTGTTTAAAATAAATAATATTCCTCGTGTGAGTCCGATGTTCATCTGTATTGGGAATCCATAAATTCATTAACTTCTAAAGTTCTTTGCAGTTTTAGATTTTCCAAGTAAGTGAAATTAACATTGTACTATTTGACTGTCAATGTGTGCATTCATAAGCTGAAACAAAGCAAAAAGTGTTCGGATCTCAAAACTGGAGGGGAAGAGTAAGAGTTTTTGGTGGTGGGGGTGGGGGTGGTGGGGGTGGTGATTGAGGCTGGAGATTAGGATGCACTTTTTTCCTTTTGCTTTAGAATTTCTTTTTGCTCAGTGTGGTTCGTTTAAGAAGTTGTTTGATGAGGAGGAGCGGAGTGTTTTCCAACACAGGACTCTGAAGCAGACCCTGTTACTGTCATTTGCTCAGAAAAACTAACAGAGAAAATAATTAAAAACTTTGAAGGACATTTTTAGACTTAGACATTGGAATTAACTATGTAGATTTCAACTATGACCTTCTTTTTATGGCAAAGGATGTGTAAAGTTAGGAGCTGGGTTTGCACGAGGAGTTGTGTTTGCGCATGGTTCAGCATTGCAGGAATTTTCATTGCCCTCAGGGATCTTGAAACTGGACGGTACTAACAAGGGGTGACAAAGCAAATCAAAGACTTAACTGGGGAGATGGAGAAATAAGAGAGAAAAGTATTGCAGGTAAAGAAAGGCACATTTATAGAGGCAGAAAGGAAAGAAAAGGGAGTAGCCTACACTTGGCAAGGTTGAGGGTCCCCAGCAATGACTCAGGAGTGATTCAGTGCGACAACCATGGGTGGTAGGCATATCGACTAGAGTATAAAGGAGACTTGGCTTGGACAGAATCACATTTTTAAATGCTCAAGATTTCTGGGTTTGGTATGAGAGACAAATAGATGAGCTGAATTCAAGGTAAAGAATGCTACTGAGTCATTAGGAGTCTTTTCTGGGGGGTGGGGCAGGAATCTGAGCTGCCCGGGGAGGTTTTAGAAGCATCTGGGGTCCCATCTGAATGTTGAAACTGTCTTCCAGGCAGAGCAGCCAAGGAGAAGCAGCGATGGTAGGGCCGGATTCCAGGGGGATGTTTCATGGAAGGTGGAGGGTTAGTGACTAACTCCCCAGCCATCCTCTGTTACCCGGGTTACCGGCATCTCAGGTGGGAGATGGGTCTTGGCATCTGAGAGCACCTGGGATCTGCCATGTCTGACACAAAACAGTTAGTCTTTGTGATGCCCACAGAGTAAGATATTTGCATAGATTAGACACAGAAATCTGTCTTTCATTGTGGGCAGCTCGTTGGAGGAGGCAACCATTCAACCATCTGTGCTTAAAAAATAAGCCTTTGTCTGGAGCCAACCAAACTTGTTTTTAGCGAACACATGTTTGCAATGGCTTGGCTGCTTCTGTTGGAGAGTAAAACAGGTTCTATAGCATTAGTGAGGGCCAGCCATTTCTTCTCTCTGAATAAAGACCAAGAGTTTAGAACTAATACTCTGGGCTTTTGTCCGCTTGCCTGTTTGATGTGTGTGTGAACCCATGTACATGAAGACACACAGGGGTGAAGATATATTGAGGAAGGAAGATACAGTTAAAAGGCCTGCGTTTCATTTCTTGACCCCAGGCAATCCCACTCTTGAAAACTTGCAGGTTAATAGACTATACAAAACAACACAACAAAAATTTGCGAATGTTGTTGGTTGCAAACTGAGAAGGCAACAGACTTTATTAAAATAATCAAGTCCTTTTTTTTTATTAGAAAATTGAGAAACTCTGTTTTTTTGACACTAATTTTTATATCCTGTGTCTCCTCTCATTTCCTGGGTATGACTTTGGAAGAACAAATCTCATTAAATGAGGGAAATTAGCCAAGATACCATGATTGAGGTGGAGAAGAAATGGACAAATCAGGCCCTAGTTTTAGGTGATAACAGAAGGACCAGACAGAAGATACCAGAAGGAGAAGACGCATAGGTGTATACATAAAAGGAAAAAAATGTCTTGTCATTCATACAGAAGTGGGAAGGAACTGGTGAAAAGGACACCCGAGTAGACAGAGGGAGAATGAACTGGGAACCTATAGGAATTAAAAAGATTCAGAGGAAAAAGTTCGCTAATCCCACCCCAAGCTGTTAGAATGCATTTCTTTGGGGCTTTAAAAATGTTCACTTTCCTGAACCATTTGCTTAAAATGACTCAAGGGATGGGACCACCGTATTATTTCTTTCCATTCTGCTTTTCTTCTCAGACCCCTTTTGGCCAGCTTTTCTGTTCAGCGAAAGGACTCTTGCTATAGCAGTTCATCTTCCCCTGACTCAAAGGAAAGATTTTTGTAATGTGTTTTAATCATTTGCATAGCAACAGGCTTATTATAAACACATGGTTTTCAGATCTTTCTGGGCACAGAAAGACAAACGATGGCTCGTGAAAGGTGGAGAAATTCTCGGTCAAACAGAAGGACACTTAGTAACAGCAAAGGGAAACCAGACGAGCCCTGGCCGAGGTGCCTGCTTTCAGTTTAGCCCTGGGGGTTTTTCCAAGTCTCTCTGCAGCGAGGAAGTCCCTCTTGAGGTCCCCCCCCCACGCCCCCGCAATACCAAAGGAAGAACTTTTTCAACAAAACAAGAATTTTTGAAGACGCGATTTAGGCTTCAAAAGTTTAAGCTGCTGACCACATGCATGGTTTGAAAAAAAAAAATTTAATTCTGGGACATTTTTCTTTCCCAAAACATGTTTGTCTTTGCATTACTCACTGTGGAGTGGTATGTTTGCCCAGCGCAAAGGAGCTTTTAATTGTCCTAATGAGGTCAAATAACCTTGCCTGCTTTTCCAGGATGGGTTTATGGCCTGTTGTTTAGGTGGGTGGCGTACTCTGTATAGAAGCAAAGCAAGGGCACCATCGCTGTACCCGGCCGTCACTCCGCACACCAAGGACAGTTTTAGCATGCTGTCGTGCTTCTGGTGAAACCCCTGGTCGGTGGGACCTGGCCCAGGCTCCCTGCATCTATAGTGGGTGCTGTCTCCAAATTTCCTGTGCATCTCCCAGCATCTCTAAAGCGAGGCCCTGTGCTACTCTGCTAGGTACAACTGCCGAGTGCTTATTCCCAGGGAGATTTAGAACATGCGTAATCTCTGTATGGCATTGTATGGGGACATTCTTCAATGTTAAATGGCATTCCTGTCTGGGAGGAACTCACTGGGAAGGTGTCATTCCACACTGAAAACTGCGCTGTGTCAGTGCCATGAAAAGGGTAAGTGCATCTCTTTGAGATGGTGAATGACAAAAGGGCAAAGAGCCCCTTTTCTCCCAGTTACATTTCAGGGTCAGTGGCATATTGATGGTAAAGCCAGATTAGGGGAAGCCTTATGTCCCCATCAAAGCCAAAAGGGTGCGTGTCTTTATTTCTTTATTTTTAACTAGGTTTCAGGGCAAAGTTTTACTGGCCTTACAAAAGCTTTCTTCACCTTTCTTTTCTTATAAATGCCGATGCCATCCCCAGTGAAACTCTTGCCAGCTGCCTTGAATGCCGCTGTAAATAAGTCAGTGTCCAGCCAGTGTTTAAAGTGTCTCTTTTAAAAGCTCTAATTATGGTAATGTTTCCATTTCCTTTTACAACACCATTTATTCTGTTCCTCTGGTTCTTTGAGTTCTTTTATTGTTTTGAAATGCCGCTTTAATAGCTATTTAAAGTGTACCCATGGGCTGGGCAATAGGGACTCCCTCCCAGTCCGACGTCAGAGGCGGCCTGAGTTCCCACCGCTCTTAGAATGTGCTGGGAATCGCACACCCTCCTCCTAGCAGCTCTGGATGCCGAATGGGAACTTGTTCTCTCGCTGTTGACGACTGAGAGCGCCGTTGTTCCTGCCAGATATTTTAGATATTTTAAGACGCTGTTGATACCGGGATTTAATCTCAAACATTATTCTGCGCGGTTAATGTAATATGGGATGAGATTGACAGAGGAAAATGGCTGGCCGTAGCCAACAGAGCAGTCCTGAAGGTGAGAAGAACTGCTTTCCCACAGGGAGGGGTATGGTGAAAACATTAGCTGCCACTTGCACAGTTTTTTATTTCAACCTTTATTAAATTAAGCCTGTTAGACATTTTGCCAATCAGGAGGACGACAAGAAGGAGCAGACCTCAGCCCCTTCCCTGCGCCCTCAAAGAGCTGTTTCTCCGAGCAGCTGTTATTTCATTTCCGTGTGTTTGGTTTATTGGAGATTTATTTGAGTTTGTCCTTGAAGCTTACTGAAGCCTGGGGGCCTGGCAAGTGTCTTCCAGGACCTGGGCAGCTTCACGCCGACCACCTGTGCAGTTAGTTGCCCTGCCCTTGGTGTAATGCTCTGCTCTTGCCCTCTTGAAATTCTTAGTTTTTGAACAGCAGGCCCTATATTTTCATTTTTCACTGGACTCTGCAAATTATGGAGCCCGTGCTGCCCAGGACGGCCACTTCCGTCCACCTCTGTTCATCCCCCTCTGCTTGTTTTGTTGTTAACCTTGCGAGTTGCTCTCAGGCGAGTGGATTGGAGCCCACTGTGATGGGTGTGATCAAAGAGGAAAGGTAAATACAAAAAACCTGCAGGGGAACAAAAATAAAATTTTCACTTATCTATGCAAATACGAAATTAGATACCTG
>PVJD01007193.1:0-59627 GCA_004026545.1 Mormoops blainvillei | reverse complement strand
AATATTAATGGTATCCTTGTGTATTCCTTGATTTTCAAAGATACCTTCATTCATTTGTTCATTCACTCATTCATTGATTCCAAATGGGTTCAATATTCAACCCATGAAAAGACGAAGGTTTGTAGTAGAGCATGGATGAAAATTTTAGATGATGCTGTTTATTCAGAAGCCGAGCGGAGCATGATGATCCCAGCCGGCAGTGTTTACCTTCAGGCGAGGGGCGGGGAGAGGGACACCGCCGGCAGAAGCTGTGGGAAGAGGTGTTCGGTCATGTCAAAACCTGCTATGCTTTCTGCAGTTTTTAAAGGCATCCACTTTCTTATAAGGGATTCTTAGGATTTGTCGGAAATCATTATAATGGGCAGGATTGGGAATGGTGTGTTAATTTCAATAACGGATTAACAAACGAACAAACAAGCAAACAAAGCCCGTTGTGGGAGAGGGGGAGAGGGCGGCACAGGGGGTAGATGTTCTGGAATCCTTTGCTCTGTGTTATTCCTGGAATCTCAGTGCTGGGCCCTGGAGTTGGGCACAGCGGGTGGGCACGGACGAGAGATGCGACAAGTGTGCTACATATTCACACGTCAGCGTGGCCCTCAGTGCCTGAGCAGCGGCAGGAACTGGAATGCACAGAATCCTTTTTTTGTGCTGTATGGCGTGGCTGTTGTCTGTCCCAGTATAAGACCAAAACCTCCCAGCCTGGGGATATTATGATTCTCCAAGGTTCTGTGGAAGAAGGGAGTTAACATCCCATCACCTGACACAACTGAATAATAGGAATAATGGTAGCGGCCGGCATTGGTGTGGGAGCAGCTTCACTGAGTCCCTGCAGTGTCCTCACTGGGACACTATCAAGAGGGCATTCTTTTTAATCTCTCAAGAAAGGATTGTTTTTTCTTTTTCTTCCTTTCTTTCTTTTTTTTTAAGATTTTATTTGTTTATTTTTAGATAGAGGGGAAGGGTAGGAGAAAGATAGGGAAACAGCAATGTGTGATTACCTCTCACATGCCCCCAACTGGGGACGTGACCTGCAACCCAAGGATGTGCCGTAGACTGGGAATCAAACCGGCCACCCTTTGGTTTGCAGGCCGGCACGCAGTCCACTGAGTCACACCAGCCAGGGCTAGGATTGTTTTCTGTAATAGAAGTTTTATTACTCACAAGTGGAGGTTTCATCCGTTAAATAAACCAAACCTTGTGTATTACTTTGTCAGAGAAATATTGACTACATCCCTCCTGCCCCCTCCCCCAGCTTTACTAGAGTAGCCAGGAATTTTGCTTCTATTAAAGTGTCAGCAGAGAAGTTCAGAAGACTCGAGTACCTGTACGGTCAGAGATTATGAACTGGTCCCACGAGGATTGATTCTGGCCTACAGGTGGGTTTTGTTTCACCTGGACCATTTGTTAAAGAATTGAATTTGGGTGCTTCATAGGTAGGCACATGCCGTCTAGCTTGTCCCAGTCCCCGGACTCCCCACAGTGTTACAGTTGCCAGCATTTAGTCCTTCGTGTGACTGGCTGGCCCTGCCGGCCTTTAGGTTGGGACCGCTGACACTTGCACTTCCGTGTAGCTCGGAGTGCTTCCCAGCACCGGCTCACCCCATCCATCAGTGGCCCCACCAGATTTATGCCCCTCAGCGTGCAGCTGTCTTCACACCTCAGCCACCTACACGCCACTGCAGACGGTTCAGCTGGATATATCATTTCCCTTAACTCCTCGTTTGAAAATTTGGTTTCTGTGTACAGTCACTCCAGAGTGCCAAATGACATGTCCCCGTACTTTATGTACTGGGGACGTGGCTCAAGTTTTTCAGATTTCCTCTCTATTTCTTTCAATATCTGCATCATCTCTGATTATCCATAAAAAGCTCCATCCACCAGAAAGGTACCAAACATCCCATAGCCCCTCCACCCCGAATAATAATAATAATAATAATAATAATAATAATAATAATAAAATCACCCAAATCTTAAACAGACACAGCCCATTGGGGAAAGTACAGTTTGCCTTCTATCAAGACAGATGAAGCTTTACCAGACTCGTAGTTTTTTCTATCTAGACAGGGAACACCAGTGATTACAGAGGTCAGCTGCTTTATTTTACAGATGAAGAAACTGAGAACCAAGGAGATAACGGGACTTCGCCCATAGTCACCCAGCTGCTTAGTGACAGAAGGCTGGCTCTTAAGCCTGTGCTGGAATGGTTTTAAGTGAGCCAAGCCTGCAAGCCCATGGATGCAATTCACTGAAACTTCCAAAAAGCCTTTGCCCATCCCCCCTCCCTTCCCCTGCAACATTGAGGCAGACAGCCTGCAGAATTGGAAGGGATGAGTTCTGTCAAAGGGAAGGAAGTAGTTTAGACAGAAGAAACAAAGGGTAGGGGAAAACAGGCCCTGCTTTGAAGGAGTCCTTTAAATAGTGAGCATTATGTGGAGATTGGAACTAAGATGGGTTTTATTTAACCTTTTTATCAGTGATCTGCAGCCCTGGGCACATGGTGAAAGTGCCAAGCTTTCAGATGACACTAAAGCCTTTAGAAGAGTGGGAAATGGAGACATTGGAAATACACAGTAGAAAGGTGTCAGCAAGTGTCAAGTTACCAGGTGTGACTATGGAATAATAATACTGCCGTTTGGTGTAGTTTGTGCAAGTAGAGGAGGAGTCCTCATAGAGGGGACGTGTTGCAACATGTTCCAGCCGAACTCTCTTTCAAGGTCAGCCTGTCAATCATGTGCCTGCAGCTGGGGAGAATGGGTAGAGTTTTCGCCAGCATAAAAATGTGTTACAGTTTTTCAGAGCAAAGCCCAGCACATTTTACGTAAGTTTAGCTAAAATGCAAGTCAGACACATGATACTTTAATAGAAAATCGTGGAGCTGATGCAATGTTAGAAACAAACATTTTTGACCAGGACATATGTTTGGGAGAAGGTAGAAGACTTTTACAATGATAAGTCAAGAGAGAAACTTGTAGGTCTAAGGAAAACTTGAAAAGGTCAGTAATTTGGACCCTTGGAACCAACGAGCCACTATGAAAAGATGGATATCGATGGAAAAACTAGAGCGCAAGTTTTATCTGCCAGACTGCATTGTCTGTTCTGAATGATTGATGGAATCAGCAAAGAACTGGTATTCAGCCTAATCTTCAAGGAAGATATATAGGTAATAATAAAATGTAGTTCATAAACAGCACTCTGCTCCCGTAGGAGCACAGCCTTGAAGTCTGAAGACCTAGCTCTTAGTATTTGCTTCTTGGTCAGGGCCTGCAGACCCCCAGAACTCCGTCATCTGTGTTTATTATGATAGGAGGAGAACACACTAGCTAGCATAGCTATTGTGTGGATTAATTCAGAAAGCACCCAACGCAGTAGGTATCAGATAATGTTTGCTTTTTAAGTACAAAAAGATATACTAAGAAGGGATTGGGGAAGTCACTGCATTCCTTGGGGAGCTGTGCAGGTACGGTGTGAGTCAGCTGGTAGAAGAATCAGTCTTGGCCATCACTAACTGAAAATGTCCGCTGGAAGAGCATTCTGGGAAATAGTTCAGCCTACCCAGGTGGAGATATTACAGTGCTACCAAGGGGCTTAGTACATAGTTGGTAATTAGCAGAGCCCAAATCACTGTATATAAACCCCGTTTTAGTACAAACCCTATTGAGTACAAATTTGGTGCTGACTCATGAGTTCCAGAATTCAAAATCACCCTCAAAAGACAAAGGATTTGATGTCGTTGAAGAGGATTTCAAATTTGCCCTTCATTCTCTCTCAGTCACTTCCCCAAGGTAGAGTTGCAAAACCTAATTTACGCCAAAAAAAGAAAATTTAGTTGCAAAAATTATTTTATTGTGATCATAAACACGTATTCCCCAGGGAGGTCACCTGCCCTCACCCAGTTCCATGCCAGGGGCAGATCCAGTCCTGTGGGCCCCGGCAGGTCCTGTTCGCTGTGCTGAGGTTACTGAGCGCGGGCCAGGAAACAGGAAACGCGGGCCTGGCCACCCAGCCTCCCGGAGGGTCAGAGCAGCTGTGCCGGGGGTGGGGGCGGGGTCAGGTTAGCTGTCGCAGGAGGGGCCAGGCTGACCTGATGCTAATCTTGTAGTACTGTAACTTGAAGAGGGTATAATCTGAGGAAGATTAAATAGATTCTAGTTAAAGATTATTTAAGGAGATGATGGACTCCTGGTAAGTGGTGATTATTAAAAAAACAACAACTGCTAAGAAATTAGGGGCCCGCAGATTCTTCGGGTAGCAGTCCTTAATCTTCATGTGTCAGAATTGCCTGTGGTCTTCTTTAAAAATGCAGTGTCTTGTCCTCCTGACTTCGCAGATCAAATCAGTGATCAAATCAGAAGGGCGTCCCAAATTGCTGAACTGTTATACCCCAAAGTAGGCATTTTTCCTTTCTGATTTAGTATGATTATTCGCTAGTTTGTGACATTGTGTAATTATAACTGCAATACAATTAAAAATCCAGATAGAACCTGAAGCTCTACGGGAGAAAAATGTCAAATTACAGTCTTATCCATAACTCTGTGGTACTTGCATTTTACCTGGAAACACATATACATATAGACACACACATACGCATACACACTTGAAACATTTTACCCCACTTTACCTTTGACTCAATATGTGAGTAACTGGATGAGAGAGCATTAATGAGTGAGAGAATCAATCTAGCCTTTGATCGTGGGGAATGAAATATATATGTGCATTTAATTGTCTAGAGTCATGTTTGCTCATATTGTGGCGGAAGCACATTGGAGCATTGTACATTCTCCTCTTCGGTTTTCATTTAAGAAACACAGAATTTTGTAATGATAACAAGGACCTTACAAGTCATTAACTCTGACTTCTCCTTAAAGAAACCAGCCTGATCAGACCCCCACCAAAGAGGTCCATGTATCCTCCACTGGACACATCCTAGCCACTTCTTCACTCCCCACCCTTCACTGCTGCATACTATTCCAGTACAGGACTGTACTTCAGTGTACACATTGTGCCGTTGAAAGTCATTTGGATTGTTTCCATTCTGGAGCTGTCATGAACTGTGCTGCGTTTGCATTTCTAGTGCACGTACCACGAGCATTCTAGTATACGTCCTGTGGACATTCTCGCACATGGCTTTCGCGAGTGTCCTCATTGCTGCGGAGTTATGTTCTACCCAAGAGTTCTCCAAAACTTTTATTACCCCCAGAAAAATGAAAAGCAAATTTTAAGGCTGAAAAATCTTAGAATACTTGATCTCGCTTTCATTTGCTCCCTATATTGAATTCATTCTTCATGTTCGAGGCCCTTAGAAACATCAGTACGCATAAACACAAGTGCTCTGGCACTCACGCAGTTGGGCATATTGGTCTTTCTTCATAGTACCAGTAATGATGACCACTCACATTGTTTGAGGACTTAGTTTGTGGCAGGGCATAATTCTAAGGTCTTTATAGGTATTAATGTCATTTAGTCCGTATAGCAATTCTTAGCCTTAGTGCTATGATTTTTCCGACTTTACAGAATAGGAAACCAAGGCACAGAGGGGCTGACCGGCTTTCCCAAGATCACCATATGAATCAGTGGCAGAGCCTTGATTTAAACTGACAGAGTGCGGCTCCAGAATCCAGGCAGGGACCACTGTGCCGCACCCCTTTCCACTTAACATTTAGATAAATGTTCATCATAGCTAAAAACCACCTTCACAGAAATGTCTAGACTAGTGTTGGACCAAACATCTGGGTACAAGGGCCCGGCCAGGTTGGCACGCATAATTAACCATCACAGGGCAGTGTCATTGACGGTGGATTTCGATCAGCGATTCAAGACTGTTGGAAGGGAAGACCAGCCAGACCAGGGGCTGTGAGCCCGTCGCCTCCCCAGCATGCACACGAAAGGGTAAGGTGACCCCCGTCAGGCGCGGGAACTCTCTGTTGGCGAAGGTGGAGGGTAGAAGCAGAACAGACCTAGCAGAGGAAATTAGAGGAGAGGAAAATCGTAGTGTAAAGTCAAGGATTTTCTAGAACGGGGTAGGGAGCAGATAAACAGGAGCAGCAAGAGCCCTGGAATTATATTTTGGTTTCACGCCTTCCCTTGTGGGATAACTCGGTGCTGGCCGACTCGCTGCCGTGAGCCGGTTCCCACTTCTGTGAAATGGAGGTGACGGGCTGCCCCTCCTGTCCAGAAGCACAGACGGGGGCTGCGGGGGCTGCTTGGCCTTTAGAGCCCCTGTTAATTTGCTGCGTGAACGTGGGGAAGCCAGTTAGCTTCTTCGTTATTTTCTTACTCTGTTAAATAAGTTATCCTTTACCACGGCGGGCTGGACGTTTCTGTCTTACAGGTATAATTACATCTTTTTTCATAAGTTTTTGATTTCTTAGAAGAAAGGATTTTTTGGAGGTTTAAGATTTTTCTGTTGCTGTTGGGTCGCAGGTTCCTGGTCTGAAATCTCATTCTCTATCCTGGCACTCAGTTATGTAATTTCTTCTTTAAAGTTTTAATTAGGTGATATTTCAGGCAAAGTATTATCTGTCATATCTAGAGTACCCAGTATTTTCATTATAAAGGAACCACTTTTACTTTTCCTTCTTGTCATAAAGCCCTATATTTTGAAAAAAAAAATCTACCTTTATTACTTTGTAAACATTTTATTATAAAACACAACATTCTTATCCTTACCATGGAAATACTAGTATAACTTAACGTTAATTTTATATCATTAATATTTTAGTTAACTTGGATAGCCATTATAGACACTGTACTACTCAGTTGGATTTCTTTCTCTCTCTCTCTTTCTTTCTTTCTTTCTTCCTTTCTTTTTTCAGTCATTCATGCATGTTTACATTCAGTAAATATTTGCAACAGTGTCTGTTGTATGTTAGGAATCTTCCAGGTGCTGGAGATACAGTGGTGAACAAAATAGGGTCCCTGCCCTCATAGTCACATTTTTGAAATATATGGGTTATGAGTGTCTTCTTCCATGTTTGTAAAATTCAGGTTGGGAATTGTAAGAGCATATGGTACCCTAGTTATCTGAGTGATAATTAATATCAGGTACCAACTTGTATGCTCTAAAAAAGTTGTGACCCAATGTTCTTCAATTCCTGATGAACAGTTTATTTGTGTATAATAATTACTACAGGTCCCCTCCATAGAGATGATAAATATCAGAAGATGTTGATGTTTATGTAAACATATATATGATAAACTATAGAAGAGTCCACGGTGTTCTTTTTTTGTATATGCTCTTGGCCCAATTCTCCTTTAGACTTATCTTAAATTTAGGATCATGACTTTTATACGCACAGTCGTTGCTTTATTTAAGGATCGGTGAAGGTTACGCAGAGTGCACTAACTTGAGAAAGCGGCGACTTGGTTCCGTGTGGCACATGTACAGGACTTAGTGGCCAGTGTAAAGGCGATGGGGCTCTAGATGAGTTTTCACACACACAATAAAAAGTAAATAAAAATGCACAGACTAGTAACTATTAATTACACAAACTTGTTTTTCCTCCGTGATCTTTTCAGTGCATGTACCTTGGTCCAGTTATGCTGCCAAGTCTACTTTTAGCTATTAGCCTTCAATTTGATGATGATGTTGTTTTTGAAAGTGTGACAGTTTCATAATGAGGATCAGGTGGGGAATGCCCATGATTTGGGCTTTTTAGAGATTTTTGCCAAAGACCGGCTGAGGGTAATGTTTCATTTCTCATTTTCCACCCCTCGCCCTTTCACTCACTCCACATTTGCTACACGGATCCCTGACCGCTCTTTATCTGAAGTCAAAAGTGAGGTCATAGAAAACAGGTAAAAATATGAACTGCATTCTGCAAAAGTATATCAGAAATCTGAAGCAGAGGATTCGGGGAAGAAGGAAGAGGAAGAAGAATAATGAGGAAAAAGGAGCAAATCCATTACTGTATCAGAGACCCTCTCCTGGCTTTAAAAAGATTGGATAAAAAGTTTGGCTAAAGTGGTTTGATGAACTTGCAGGTTTTAGTGAAAGAAAATCTGGTTATATATATATTTTTAACCAGTAGTTAATTTCATTTCCCTCAAATTTATTTGTTAAGACATAGTCTGTCAATTTTCCAAAAAGAAGTCTTTATCTGAAAATTTTATTTTAGTTGCTCAGGCCAAAAATTTTGCAGTCACCCTAGAATTCTCTTTCTCATACACCCCATTTTCAACCTTCAAAATATGCCCAGATTCAATTCCCTTCCACACCTGCTGCTGCTTCTCTAGTTCATTTCTCCTGGCTGGTGTCCCTGCTTCCACAGCAACGAGGACTGTTCTTTGAAATGCCTGTCAGTTGACATAACTGCTTTGCGCAGCCCCTTCCACTGGTTTGCCGTCTTGCTCAGGAAAGTCAAAATCCTTACATTTTGCCCTGGAAGGACTCTGAGCTGTATACTCCTCGTTGCCTTTCCCTCGTCACTCCCCACCTTTTGTCCTCTTGCACCCTCTTTGCTACCTGGTGGCTGTGGTGTTCCTTGACATTCTTCAACACCCCCACTGTGTGCTTTCCTGCAGGCCCTTGTCTCTGATGAACTAGAACATTCTTTCCCCAAATACCGCATGACCAGCTAGCTGCTCATGGGTCTCTGCTCAGCGTTCACTTTTATCACGGAGATCTTGCTTGACCACCTCCCTCTTTGTTAGTCTCCATACCTCTTAGCTGATTTTATCCCAGTAAACTTATTTACTTAATTCTTGCTTGGTGGCCCCACTGGAATGTAAGGTCCCTGAATGAGAACAGGGACTGGGATTTTTTAGTTCACTGCCGTATCCCTACTACCGAGAGCAACTGGCACATAGCATGTGCTCACTAAGTTTTGTTGCATGAAGAGTAAATAATTGAATATATTTACTAGTATATTTCTCATATTTCACCAGTAAATAGGGTCTAAGTTGGTTTCATATTAAAGAGGTTACGAAATCATCACAGTAATAGAATTTGACAGCTTGTACACTGATTTCAAGCCACTAGATTTTGTGCTGGTTTCACGAGCATATTAAAACAGAGGAGGCCACGTATTTTCTGCAGTCATAATTTTTGGGAGAGAATCTGAATACCCGCTTAGTGCCCCTTTTCCGTAGGAACCGTGCCCTGTGAGCACGACCTTGTGCCTGGTGCAGCCCCCGAATGTCCAGAACTGGCCCCACTCTTGGCTTTATGCCTCCGAGTTCTCGATTCCTAAGGAGGCATGTGACGTTTTCCTACTCTGGTTTCTAATGAGATCCATTTAAGTTCTGACACACAGAATAAAAAGGAAGAATGTGTTTGTAGCGGCCTTCTCCACAAAATGGAGGTCGTGAGGAATTTTCTCTGATGTGGGAACCACAGTTCTCTGCTCGACCGGCTACCTTCCTTGTCCCCATACCTATACAGCGGGCTTCTTTCTACCTGCGTGTAGTCCGTTGTCACCTTGGGTCATTATTTCCTTTACTAGGAAACCACGCCTGCAACCTTAAAGATTACTGTGGGCTGTGGGTTTTAACAGATTGCCCGGTAGAGACTGGGGCAGTTAGAAAAGAGCAAGTGTAAAAGAAGAAAGGACACCTAAAATGATGTAAAATTTCATTCAACACAAGGAAGATGAGTCCTTTAACCCCGGAGCCCCAGAAAGGGTTGGGAAGGAAGAAGTGTAGAGAGACATTTCCCATGCCTGAGACTATCAAGCACAACTCTGGCAGAAACCACAGCATAGGAAGATACTAGATTCTTGGGCAGTGAGATGTTTGCTGGTTTGGTATTTTATCTTTGGCAGTCGTGTCTACACTTGATATCCTCAACGGCTTTTGAAGATTCTGCAAAAGAAAACCACTCATTTCCAGCAGTAAAAAATCAGTAAATGGTCAGTGGATTCGTGTTGTAATGTGTTTACAACCTTCTGTAGTTTTGTGCTTCCTTCCAATTTTCCCTTTGAGATTTATGCTTCAGACTTACAGAAACCACAGAGAGTGCCAGTTTACCGCACCGGCACAGTGTTGTAATGAAAGAGCCTTTGACTAAAATCAGGAGGCTTGGCAGGTCACCGGGCCTCTCTGAGCCTCCGTTTCCTCGCGGGTAAGTGGGAAATTGTAGTGACTTTCTTAACGGGTTGTTGTGAATACGAAACGACATGAATTGTGACTCATGAAAACACTTGGAAAACAACTGTACAACTGGAAAGCACTGTTATTATTAAGGGGGATTGACTCTTCTGGTTTCTAAACATCTAGAAAAATCGAGTAGCATTTCAGTTGTGGAGAATCCAGGTCTTCCAGGCTTTTGACAGGCATGTGGTATGTTTTTGTTCCTTCTTTCAGAGTGCCCTACGAACAAGGTATAAAGTTGCCCGCAGCCAGCCTGTAATTAACCAGCTGCACATAAGGTCACATCGTATGTGGCTGCCATGATGTAATGTAAATGTAATGATACTCTAATGGAAATGCAGAGTGAAGACCTACTGTGCGTTAGTGGTTGAGAGGAGCTACAGAACAAAGGAAGCTTTTAAAATAGCTAAGGAAGCAAAGATAGGCATGCATAATTAAACAAATTGCCTAATCGGTACCATGTTAGAGTTACAAAATGCAGTGGGAACACAGAGATTGGACTGAATTATTCCAATTTGGTGGCTGGAGAAAGGCATTGGATTATGCAATATAATATATTTGTGCAGTGATCTGGGGATTTTTCTTTTTTCTGCCGAGTCCAGTATTGTTCTACGCCAACTGTTTGGGTGGCTAACTTCCAAAAAAAAAAGCTTTTTTTTTTTTTTACCCACTGGGTTTCTCTGAGTCAGTAAATGATCACAATCCTTTTTGCATAGTTACCAAGTCTAGTGTCATCTGCTGGATCTATGAATTATTGAACAGAAGAGGGTGGTCTATGCCCCCAAGGTACATACAGGCTTGATAGAGATAGGCAGACCTATCCTAGAAATATGTCAGGTCTTCGATGTTGAAGTGCTGTGCCTGGGGAGAGGTTGAACATGAATTTTCCTGGCCAGCAGAGAGTGGAGTGGGGTGCATGGGCAGTTGTCTCATGACAGGTCTGTACAACAGAAATTAAGGTCAGTCAACAGGATCTTAAATATCTCCTCAATTTCTGCCCTAAAGGGCAGATGCTGTCTCTGATGAACATCCCATTCAGCTTATGTAGTTTTTTTTTCTCCTGTCATTGTTTTAAAATATGCTCTTGGTCCTTCTTTCCATCCTTAGACATTTTTAAGCTGTGACTATTAGAAAATGTGCATTAAGTGACAAAGAACGCAGGGGATAAGTGGGCACCTGCAGAGTTTTAACACTAAAGCCTAAAGCCCAGTGATTAAACAACTTTAAAACTTAGATTAGTTGGTAAGTAAAAACCAGCAGCCAGAGTATAAAATTGGGTTTGGCTAGCTCTTAGGAACTAAGCTTGGGTGGAGTCCCGGGTTGCGTGCCAGGGGTGGGGGAGGGGAAGATGTAGATGGTGGTCCACGTGGGGTACCAAGGTGTCAGCGTCCAGAGACAGGGCAGACCGCAGACAGATGATAAAGGATTCTCGGCCCATCACTGTGAACAGGCGAAATCACAATTAGTGACAGACCATTCCCTTCCAACATTTATCTTAGATTGCAGGTCCTCAGAGCTGGAAAGTGTTCCTTTGGCCTGGCTTGTCACTTGCCTTTTGACCAGCACAGACTCTTCGGTTGTTTTCTTGAGTCCAGCAAGTGTGTAAGAGTTGGGTAGACTAGCCCATTCGATTTGTAAGAGCAGAGCAAGGCCCCTTCTTTGTGCTGTCCTGCTCTGATGGTAGGAAACTGGCTTGAAGAAGATAGAATCCTAGTACCCAGTGGTCTCCCCATTTGCTCCATCCATGCTGTGTTTCCAGGTCACCAGCAATGATCAAGTACCCCGTGTAGGTGGCCATCTGACTTAATAGAGGCAGGGAACTTCTAGTTCTAGTATGGTCTCTAAGGATATACAGTTAATCAATACCTTTCTTTCCATCATTCGTTCGTCAAGCGTCTGGGAAACCCATAGTCAGTATTTGCTGCTCATTTCTAGGACAGGACTTCGACAGAAGAAGTGACTTCTTTTGGAATTGTTCACCTGTGAGGATGTAACAGCTACCTTCAATTAGAATCACAACAAAGGACTCATGCCCATCCACAGAGCTGATCCATTAGCCTCATATTTGTTGATTTTTATTTAATTTCACCCCATACCGGGCATACTGCTTATAAAAGTAATGTCCTTCCATCTGCCAGCTCACCAGATTTTGAAGGATGTTACGCAACCTTTCTTAGCCACAAACCTGGCTCCTCACCAGGAAGACAGATCTTTAGGCAGTTGACTCACCCAGCTTCCAGATGCAGTTTAAGCTCCCCTTCCCCACAGGGAATGTTAAGGGCACCCGACGTTCGGGGCAGGCGGGTGTGCGGTCCGAGCAGATGAATCGAGACTCGTTTATTCCGAGGGTGAGAGGGAGCAGCTCCAGGCTGTACTGTGGTGACGCAGAGGAGTGGCGTTGGCCCTGAGGACGCGCGTGGAGCCTGGCCGGCTGCTGACCTGCGCTCCGCCTGCCCACTGCGAGGGCTCATTTCATGCTGTTGTTGATCTTTGGCCGTGATTCATCTCTGGGTTATTTCTTCCTTGCTTGGAAGCTCAGAAAGCAGTTTACATCTTGCACATGTAAACAAATAATCCACACTGAAGGGTTTTTTTTGTTTTTTTGGTAAGACCTTTTTTTTGGAGCAGTTTCAGGTTTACTACAAAATTGAGGGAGAGCTACAGAGATTCTCCATCTACCCGCTCCCCTCTCCCTCGCACCTGCATAGCCTCCCCCGTTATCAACGTCATTCACTAGAATTTTCACCAAATTGATCTATGCTGACACATCACAGTCACTCAAAGTCTGTAGTTGATATTAGGGTTCATTCTTGGTGGTGTGCATTCTGTGGGTTTGGACAAATGTGTGTCCTGTGTCCATCATTATAATATCACACAGGACATTCTCACGGCCCTAAAAATCCTCTGTGCTTTGCCTGTTCATCCTCCCCAAACTCCAAGTCCTGGCAACCACTGATCGTTTACTATCTCTCTAGTCTTTCCTTTTCCAGAATGTCATATAGTTAGAACCAAACAGTAGGTAACCTTTTCAGATTGATTTCTTTCACTTAGTGTTATGCAATTAAGGTTCCTCCCTGTCTTTTCATGGCTTGACAGCTCCTTTCTAATGCTGAATAACATTCTGTTGTCTGAATATACCACGGTTTATTTATGTATTCACCAACTCAGGGCGTCTCAGTTGCTTTCAAGTTTTGGGAATTATGAGCAAAGCTGTCATGAATATCTGTGTACAAGTTTTTGTGTGGACATGTATTTTCAATTCCTTTGGGTCAATACCAAGGAGCATGACTGTTGGATTAATTACGTGGTAAGAATATGTTTAGTTTGGTTAAAAACTACCAAACCGTCTTCCCCAGTGGCTGTACCATTTTGCATTCTCAGCAGCAGAGAATGAGTTTGTCGTTCCACAGCCCCGCCAGCACTTGGTGTTGTCAGTGCTCTGGATTTTGGCTGTTCTAATAGATGTGTAGTGGTATTCCATTGTTTTAATTTGCATTTCCCTGATAGCATATGATGTGGAACACCTTTTTATGTATTTATTTGCCATCTGTATATCTTTTTTTTTTTTTTAAGAGCTTATTTACAGAGGGGAAGGGAGAGAGAAAGAGAGGGAGAGAAACATCAGTACATGGCTGCCTCTCGTGCACCCCCTACCAGGGATGACCTGGTCCGCAACCCAGGCATGTGTCCCAACCGGGGAATTGAACCAGCGACCCCTTGGTTCACAGGCCGATGCTCAATCCACTGAGCTACACCAGCCGGGGCCTGTATATCTTCTTTACTGAAGTGTCTTTTAAGGTCTTTGGTCCATTTTTCAACTTGGGTTATTTGTTTTCGCGTTGTTGAGTGTTAAGAGATATTTGTATGTAAAGGGGCCTTTGTCAGATATGTCTTTTGCAAATATTTTTTCCCCATCTGTGGCTTGTCTTCCAATCCTCTTGATACTGCCTTTGGCAGAGCAGGTTTTTATGTTAATGAAATCCTGCTTATCAATTATTTCTTTCATGGATTGTGTCTTTGATGCTGTATGTAACAATCATTGCCATACCCAGGCGCATCTAGGTTTTCTCCTGTTATCTAGTAGGTTTTTGCAGTTTTGCATTTTGCATTTAGGTCTGTCATCCATTTCGAGTTAATTTTTGTGAAAGGTCTAAGGCCTGGCCTGGGTTCAGTTTTTTGCATTTGTAATTCACATTCGTCCCAGCGCCATTTGCTGAAGAGACTGTCTCTCCTCATTGCATTACCTTTGTTCCTTTGTCAAAGATCAGTGGACTGTATTTACAGGGGGCTCTCTATCCGTACTGTATTCTATTCCATCGATCTATTTGTGTTTTCTTTCACCATACCAACCTGTCTTGATTACTGTAACTTTACAGTAAGTCTTGAAGTCAGGCAGCATCATTCCTCCAGCTTTGTTGTTCAGTATTGTGTTGGTTATTCTAGGTCTTGGAAGGAGGGTTTTTTTTTTAACCTTTGTCTAAAAACAAGAGTTCCTTAAGGCTTCCTGCATGTTGTGAGATGGGTTACATTCCTAAAACTTTTAGGTGCCGCTTTCGCAATAACATCTGATAATCGTACTAGGAGGTGATGAATCTCCCTCTTTGTTTCTCTGTCAGCATTTTATCTTCTCTGAAATATTTATTGAGTGTCTACTTAGTACCAGGTGCTGACAGTAAATGGTAAGACCCAGCCCCTTGCCTGGGAGGAGGTCATGGTGGAGTAGCGGGGATGCCGGTGACCATGCAAGAGGCTTGGGTGAAGCGCTGTGGGACTGGGACAGGGGTTCCTTAACTTACTGGTGGAGACAGTTTGGGAGGCTTTAGGAAAGGAGATAAATTTCAGCTGAGCTTTGAAGGATGAGCGGGTGGCCCTCCGAATGGAGGGGGCTGGGTGAGAGCATCAGGCAGAAGAAGTGGTGAGGAGGCAGGCAGGAACATGGGGGTGCTGGGAAGCAGAGTGTATTTCCTGCAACTCCAGTGGGTCACGTGGGGTGAGGCAAGAGTCAGAAAGTGGGTTTGAATGGATCATGAAAACGATGGTGTGTTGCATCAGGAGTTTGAACTTTTTCTTGGTTAGGGCTCTTCAATGTTTTGTTTTGTTGAGGCAATATTCATGTAATGTTTACCATTCTAAAGTATATGATTCAGTGGTTTTTAGTATATTTACAAAGTTGTGCAACCATCACCACTGTCTAATTTCAGAAAGTTAGCAGTCTTTCTCCATCCCCACCCCCCAGCCTCTGGCGACCACTAATCTACCTTCCATCTATATGGATTTGCCTGTTTTGGATGTTTCATAGAAATGGAATCACACACTATATAGCCTTTCATGTCTGTCTTCTTTCACTTAGCATAATATTTTCAGAGTTCATTCATGTCGTAGCATGTCTCAATACCTCATCCCTTTTTATGGCTAAATATGTTGTATGGATAAATCACATTTTGTTCATAAGTTGATGGACATTTGGATTGCTCCCTCTTTTTTTTTTTTTCTGTTATGAATAATGTTGCTATTTGTGTACAAGTTCCTGTGTGAACATGTGTTCTCAGTTCTTTTGGGTATATACCTAGGCGTGGAATTGTTGGGTCACGTTGTAATTCCATATTTAACTTTTTGAGGAACTGCCAGACTGTTTTCCAAGTCACTGGAGATTTTTAAGACAGAAAAAAACAGACTTAGAGTCTATTTGAACATCATAATCTTTAGGGCAGTGTTTTCTCTTGAGGCTTGGTATTTCTGCTTCCGATGCCATGTTTTCCTAGTTCAGGGCAGCACAGCCCAAAGTAGTGAAACCTGTTGGTTCTTTTTCAATTCTAGCGATGGGCTCGCTATAAAGGAATCTATACCCAGTACCACAGGAGGGGACAGAAAGAAAGGATGCCAGGGTATTTTTTCTCCCTCTGTGATGTATTGTAGAGAATGAATTTTTCTTTTTTAAAGAGAAGCCCTGGTTAAATGGATAGGCTATTATTAGGGAGTTTATCGTACTTATAAACTGTACTTGGGTTCCCTGTAATTTGTTATAATTAATGCAAGAGTTCAAGAGCAGAAAGCAAGGATCAGGTTGTAGCATGCTTCCCTCTGTTGCAACACCTTGCTATCATTGGCCTTTTTTCACGAGTAGTTAAGGCCCCTGTGTGTTTACGTGTATTTAAACAAACATCATCCTTTTTAGGGAAGACTTGCAATCCTTTGACTCACTGAAACTTAAGGAGTCTCAGTGAAAAGCTGGGTGTCTCTGGCAAAACAGGGTATTGATCGATGAATGTTGAAAACTTCTGGAATTGACACAGTCCTGCCTGCGTGTGTTTGCATGTACATATGATGTGTTTGTATTTCCACACATGTACATGTATTGGCTTGCGGTGTGAAAAAGGCCAGAAGCAAAACTTTCCCTTTTAAGGTGATCTTTGTCGAGTTATAGTTCTGGCCTTTCTTTTTTTTTTTTTTCCTCTCCCCTGTTGGGTTATTTCAATTTTGCAAACTTGCAGGCGGGTTGGCTTTGTAGTTTGCTCGACCATACAGTTTTAATTGACTGTCAACTTGAACATTCATTAAATATAAAAGCTTGTAGATAGTGCATGGGCCAGGTACCAAACACCTTATTATACCTGCATAATCATAAACTAAAAGCCTTCTCAGGGGCTTGGAGGATAGAGGGATGGAGGGAGGGCGGTGGTCAGCTTTATCTGCCTGCGTGACTGTCTGCATACTGTTTATCTGGTCCTGGCAGACGGGAGAATGGGGTGGACCGCCCTGCCTATTATCTGGATTTACAGCCGTGAACACCCTTTGGAACGGCTGGAATGTACTGTTTCTCCCCTATTCGTATCTCTGTCCATCTAGGAGTTAAAATTATGCTTTGTTGCTGTCCTGTGCTCCAGAATCCTAGGATAGCATGTCCTCAGTCCCCCTTTTTGTCTTTTATAATAGAGAAACATGTACTTTCATTTTTTTAAATATTCATTTTGCCCCCAATATAATATCAACCAGAAAGCAATGTGAGTGCTTTGGTACATTCTGCACGGCCGGGGGGTGGGGTAGGGGGGCGGTGAAGAGGGTGTGGAGTCTGGGTGCCAGCACATTCTAGCAAGATTCTTCTGACACTGCTGACTGTAAAGGAAGTTTTCTAGTAAGGAAGGGGCATTTAAAGTCTTAATAACAGTGACAAAACAATCTCACCCTCTCCTGCCCCCTCCCACCCCAGTACTTGAAGAGAAAGGCTTCACAGACTGAGGCATCCACGGGTGATACTGACATGCCCCCTCTCCCTAAATTGCCACATCCCGAGTGACCATGCACATGGGAAGAGATAAGTTGGTCTGACTGACCCTGAACTCCAGAGGAGGGCAAGGCAGACCCAGCCGTCTGATAACAGCGAGGCTGCAGGTGCAAGAAGTTGCCGCTTGGACCCCGCCTTCACTGGCCTGCTTTTAACTGTGAAAAAGCATTTGCTTTCCGTCCCAGCTCTCGCCGGGCAATGCGGGTAGGAAGGGTGGTGCGAAGGCGATGTGTGCCGATCATATCACTCCATCAGGTGTTGTTATGGTAGCAACAGAACGAAGCCTGGATAACTTTCTTGTGATCCGTAGTGTAGAAGTATCTTTACTGGAAGCCCGAGTCCGTGAAGACTGTGTGTGACGCTGATGAACTGCTGTTCATTTTTTAAAATCTGCCTTTGGAAATCCATATACTTAATGGGTCCGGTTTGTACGTGCTTGTGGGCGTGGCTTCTCCTGGCTAGGAGCTTCCGATCAGAGACCCCGGTCTCTAGACTTCACTTAATCTATACATCTGGTAAAGTTGTAAATAAGTACTTAGATGCATAGCTCACTCCATCTTCTTTCCTTTCCCCTGCCTCTGGGGAGGAAAGCGAAATATCCCAGAGGCTTTTGCTGGGAGGAAAAACAAATCCGAATAATCCATGGGCCGACTTATGAAACATGTCCTGTGCTGGGTTTTTATGGGACCGCTCCCCATGTCAACGCTGGCCGCAAGTGCCGTGGCCCAGGCTGCCTAGTGGGGGAGGAAGGACAGCTTGGCTATTGAAGTCCTTCCTTAGAGGCGTCTGGTCACTGGATAGTGGTGTTTTTATTTCCATCTTTCCATTTAGACTTCAGTGAAACTCATGGCTTGCCTGTGATGGCTGGGAATCAAATCCCACTCTTATCGTTGGGGTGCGGGGCCGGCGAGGGAGGGTTGCCCTGTGGAAAAGGGGCTCTGCGCACTGGTCTGTCTGGCCCTGCCTTTGGGGAGCACTGTTACCTTGGGCAGATCTTTCTCCCCCAACACAGTTTCCTTCTCTAAAAATAAAAGGGTTGGTCTCTTTGAAACCCTTCCTTTACTAAATGAGTGAGGTCAGCTCATGCTGCGACAACAGAGGACCCCCTAGACCTCTGTTGTTTTCAAAGACAAAGGCTTGTTTCTTGCCCACCTTGTGTGTCTACTGCGTCCTCTGCCTCTCTCCCTGGGGCTCAGGCTCCCTGAGACGAAGTCCCTGCCTGGACTGTGCAGGTCTCGGGGTAGGGGGTGGGTGAAGGTAGGAACCAGCCACTCGCTCGGTCATAAGGCATCGGCTTGGGAGTGGCGCAGGTCACTTCTACGCCTGTTGCATAGACCCCAAAGCTAGTCAGAGTTAACGAGGTGGCAGGTGTGTGACCCTGTTGGAGGGGTGGCCCCCTGGGGAGCAGCAGCAAATATTTGGAACAGTGCTAACTGCCTCCTGTTTCCAGGGCCCTGTGATCTGTGCTCAGGAAGTTGAGTCCTTGGGTAGAAGCAGGACCCAAATCAGATCTTAAGGCTTTCGTGTTTTCCTCGCTGTTCGCTGTTCCCTGTTCGAGACACTTCTGCTGAACTGGACTCGGAATGAGTATTTCGCTCGTGGGAGGGGCGGGAGAAATATTTTAAAGGCGACATGTACTTACTTGGCTTCTGGGTTTCTTGCATCTTATTTGGGGCTCTGTGGTCACACAGGTCATACCTTTCAGGACACCACATGGAATTTCTCAATCCGAGAAGTAGTGACAGACCTGCAAGTGCTGCATGGTTACCTGAGTGTTTAGATAAATCCCTCACATGAGAATTAAAAAGAGAGATTACAGATCTTAGCAGTTCATCTCATCTGCTGGTGTTGAGGGTAACGTTATGGCGTGGAATTTTGAAAGAGTTCTTTAACACCACAGTCAGATAGCGTGTTCTGTTGACTTGACCAGATATGGCACTTTTTAAAACTTCCTTTTCAAAAATCGCAGCGGGAGGAAGGAACACAGAAGGGTCACTTATTTTCCTGAGATTAGATAGAAATGTTCCAGATAGACGAGACTTCCAGAGACTGGTTTATAGCAACTGTCAGGTTCCAGCTGTAATGTTGGATAGCACGAATTACCAGGAAGGCTTTTTTGTTTCACTCATAGAAACCTGCGTTTAACCAACAAATTTAATCTTCCCTATGGATTCAAAACACAACGAAAAGCTTTGAAAATAGACATTTGACCTCTCTTCAATAGGCATCGTTGTGTTCACCAAGTCTTAGAGAGGGAGAACAGAAACCTAACCTCAAACCGCTCATTGGACCTCAGCGGTCAGATGATTTCCAGGTCTTCGAGGGTGAAAAATATTTAAAAGTTTTCCTTGTGAACTTGAGTTTTCAAAGAGGATCCCTTCGGAAAGTTGGCAAAGACTTACTTTCCTGGCACGAGGATTCGGTTTTTCCTTCCTTTCCCCCCACCCAGTGCTGTGACAGGGTGCAGTGTGCTGCCATGACACTGCATGTTTCCAAAATAGGGCTCCCTCTTATATTTTACCGCTGTGCGAATTGAGTTGCTAATCAAAACTAAGCAAAACCCAGACACGCTAGAAATAGAATTTCAGCTCATATTCTCTAATTTAGTCTTCATCTAGGACAGAATTATTACATTTTATAGAAGCGCCTTTGGAGCAGAAACGTAGCAAATAGTTTCTAAAGTGGTCCCAGTTTCATTCTCATGTCTGTAACCTCGTGTGGCACTGCTCCTGAGCTCATGTGGTCACGGCGCCGGGTCCTGAGTGAGGCAGAGCCTGTCCCAGACCGTCCCAGGAGGTTCCCTGGCCCCTGGCTGACTTCGACATGCAGGAAGTGCTTAGTCAGGATGTTATCGACTTATAAACGATGCGGACTGGAAGTAAAAGTGTCCCTCCAGTAGTGGACCCTGTAAAAGAATTATGAATATATTAGTCGAAGGAGAGGATGGGAGCGGGAAAAATAGGTTGTTTTTCCTATTATATATGAAGTGTGACTAAAAAGGATTTTTAGGCGATTGGTTTTCCCCGCCAGAGCCTGACATGGTTGTCTTGACCGTGTCCAGTGGACTCGGAGGAAAGAAGAAGTAGAAATTACTCTGGCGTGGGTGGCAGGCATGATTGTTTCCTCAACCGGGCATCGGGTCACTGCATGAGGATGTCCGTATCAAGCTGGAGCCAGCCGTAATTCACTGTCCTTGCCGACTGCGTCTCTCCGAAGGGCCTGGGCTCTGGGTCACTCCAGACTTCCCGTACCCGACGTGCCAAAGTGAAGAAAGAGAGAGAGAGTTGTGGTTACCAGGAGTTCGAAGGTTGTTAGCGCCTGCCAGGAATGAAGGCCGGGAGAGCCTGACTCTTGTAGAGGTGACTGTGTTTTAAGAGTGTGGTCAAAGGAAGTGGAGTCCCTGGAAGGAAGGGTTTGGGGCGAGCAGATTTCTAAATGTTTAGGTAATTCTGAGAGCGCAGTTTAATTGGCAAGGTAACAGTCCGCAGTATTAGCTGCTGGGAACAGTGGTCCCGTCTGGGGTTTACCGTTGTACGGGGACAGATTCTGTCTGCAGTTCGCTAGTCTGAGAACGTACTTGGGGTCGGAAGGCTCGGGGTTGCCTTAGATTCGATTCTTAGGACTCACAGATATGCAGGGTGAGCCTGGCTTTAAAGAGTTTTATCCCGTCCTTCATCAGACTTCCGAAGGGTTGGCCTATTTGTGATGTACCCTTCCAGACTTTTGAGGTCAAAAAAATGGCACGTTCCCAGTTTTTCCAGGAAGCCCACTGTTGAATGTGGCCCCAGTGTCTGTGCCGCTGCGGGCGCCCAGGTGTGGAAGAGCGACTCTCATTTTCGGGCTCTGTGAGGAAGGGCTAGTCCTTATCAACGGGTCATGCTGCTGGCCCACAGAGAAATGATTTGGTGAGAATGCGCTCAGACTCAGGATGAACGGGATGTGGCACCTGCCACATCAAACGAAGGTAAACACAGGCAGAGGTCACTTTCCATCTTTCAGAGAGCTGACCTTTATCAGCATCACCTGTGTGTCCTGCTGTGGACATAAGGTTTGACATCCAGAGACCTCGATGTGGTGGGAATATATTCCAAGTATGTGTTTTTTAAGGTTATTTGTTCCTCTCTTCCCATAAACCAGGTATCAGTATTACCTGCAAGTCAAAAAGGACGTGCTTGAAGGGCGATTGCGGTGTTCATTGGAACAGGTGATTCGGCTGGCCGGCCTCGCCGTGCAAGGTGAGAGGTGGGGAGGACCAGGGTGTGAATTCCACTTTTGTATGTGGTTATGGCGTTGCTGGCCTTGCAGAGGGAAAAGGAAAGTGTCCTTAAAGGTCCCTCAGTAACTCTCCCATTTCATTTCAAGGTAGCTTCCATTAGAAATGCAGAGTTAAGGGAGTTTTGTGGCAGGATGGTGGATTTCTTCCCCGAAGCTGTTTGCAAATCGCTTGTGCTTGTATGATCTTCGTTTTTTGCTTTTTTTTTTTTGAAAAAATAACAGCTTTCATCCTGCCTTTAATTAAAGCTACATTTCAGGGTTTGTGAGACATTTTCTCAGAATTATTCCACTGCCCAGATGTGGTCATATTTTGTGGTTTAATGCTATGACTGTGTGACTATCACATCAGTTTCAAGTACGATACCTTTAAACATCATAGAATAGTTTATTCTTGTTCAGTTAAAGAGAGAAATTGAAAATGCACAGTTGTCATGTGAAGCAACAACCGAGCACTTATCTTTATGCCACCCTACTTAAGTTTGTCAGACAACTATTTTTTATCTTCTTTAAATTGTTGCATATATTTTTTTACATATATTTACATCGCGTAATGTTACTCAATTTTTACATGTATTTCCACATTACTCTTTATTGAGTGATAGCCTAATTGTATTTAGTCATATTCGGAACAAGATGAAAATATAGTTTTTAAAGAGAAACGTGTTTTCCTTTCAGCCATTATGTTCTTTAAGATCAGTTAGCATCCAGATGTAAGCCTGTCGGCCACTGAGTCCTTGCTGTATGGGCTGTTATTTTAAACGCTGTGAACTGAACTTCCCATCCCAAGCTCTGGACTGCGGTTGAGTCTTTTTGAGTTCTAAAATATCTGTAGAGGAAGCCTTCCCTTGACCTCTGTCATTCCAGAGTATTAGCAGGTTCATGATTTTTGTTGGCTGTACAATTCCTAGTTCACTTCTGTTGTTGCCCTGTGGGTGGAAGGACAGAAAACATACCATATCCTGTCTGTCCACTTGAAGACCAGAAAATGAAGGAGCAGTGCCCAGAACAATATACCAGAACAATCAGTGGCTATAACACAAAATCATTAAAATAATGGAAAAAGACACCCTCAACAGGAAGAAGAGGGAGAAGACCCAGTATGCCCCTCATCTTCAGATTAGATCTTTCTCCCTATAAACAACCTTCTATTCTGTGAATTTTATTCACTCCCTTCCCCCGCTCACTCTTCAGCCTTTGGCTTGTCGGAGGCATCCTGGATCTGGGGACACCCTGGTGATAGCTTCCAGGCTGAAGGAAGTCGTTGAACTTACTCTCTAGTCCCTTCTCATTGGGTCCCTGAAACTAGCTCTCCAGTCTGATGAAAGCTGCTGTGGCTGAAATATCTGAAAAACCCTTTTCCTGAGAGCCTTACTGGTCAGTTAGGAAGACACATCAGCAGAGATAGATGTCGTTGCCCTTGCTGGTATAGATCAGTGGATTGAGTGCTGGCCTCCGAACCAAAGGGTTGCTGGTTCTATTCCCTAGTCAGGGCACATGCGTGGGTTGTGGGTCAGGTCCCCAGTAGGGGGCGCGTGAGAGGCAACCACACATTGATGTTTCTCTCCCTCTCTTTCTCCCTCCCTTTCCCTCTGTCTAAAAATAAATAAAATCTTTAAAAAAAACAATAACAACACAGAGATAGATGTCGTGATGAAATTTGGTAACTGATGACCATTCCTGAAAACCGGCAGAGCGTGTGCCCTTTGCTATTCCAAAAGGCCTCACCTGGTTGGTGGTTAGTAATGTGCATCTTTGCCGTCCCAACGGTGTCCCTCTGCTGGCCTTCCGGGAGGGCCCTGGATTCTTTATCTCTTGTTACCTTCAAGTTACCTGAACCAGTTTCTCCCTGGCGCTAGTTCTTTGACAAGAAATTAAATTTCATGCTGCTTTGTTTTTTGTTTTGTTTTATTTTGTTTTTGCTTTTCTTGAGAGTGAGTGGGATTAGAAGCAAGAGGTTTATAGATTTATGCTGCAGGCTCACTGTGTTCATTTTGCATGGGCTCAAACATAGCACGGTGAGATGGAAACAGGACAAAACAGAATTTTTGGCCTCTTGCACAGCGTGAAGATCTTTAGTAGGAGATGTAAAGATTTGCAAGGTCGCTTGCCAAGGGTGATTTACAGTGGGAATTTCCAGCTGCAAACACATGAAGAGATACAGATGGGTCTGGCCCTGCAGGTCTCTAAATGAACCTTGAGTTAGAAAGTCCCCTTGGCAGACTTCTTAAGACCTGTGTTGATGCGTATTTAACAAGAAGATAAATACAGGTTTGGTTTAAATTTTAAAAATAGCTTAGGAATCTCTTTCAAATTTCCCCATTCTTTCTAGAAAATCATGTAGCAGTGCTCACATGCTATAGTATTTACAGTATTGCTAAGTAAACATGGTAACAATATCAAACACATCTTGGCCCTTTTTTATTTCATAATAGTGCAGAAATAGGATGCCGTGGGAGGAATAAATGTGGTGATAAGTCCACCCTATTTTACTCCACCTTTAATTTCACATAAAAAACGAAATTGTTACCCATTCCCTCTTCTCTTCTTTTCAGCTGATTTTGGAGACTATAATCAGTTTGATTCTCAAGATTTCCTCAGAGAATATGTGTTATTTCCTATGGTAAGTATAATTCCCTTTTTAAAAATTAATCCTCTACCTTCTTTGGATGTTTGATTCTTTCCTTTGGAAATCTCAGAGCGTTTTACACACATTGATTTCCTGGGGAGGAAAATCCATGAATTTAGAAAGTGTGGGCAAATTTTGTAAAACCCTGAAAAAGTAAAGATGGCCTTTCTCACCTTTTCAAGAAACTTCCCTGCCAATGCACCCCCAAGGCCCCCCTTCCCCCACACCAGTGCCACCACCACTGCCCTTCAGTGCCATGACTCTCTTCCTCTGTCCTTGGGGTCCCCCTGCATGGAATGTACTGCCCTAGACCTTCCTATGACTTGTCATTTGGGTCCTGATTGAAATACCACCTTCTTAGCAGTTTTTTTCCTTGACCACCTGTGGGAGGCGCTCCCGCTGTCAACTACGTCCTGTAAATCATCACCTTTGCTGTGTGACCTGGAGAGCTCTCAGTGGCTGAACGGGTTCTCTCTCAAGCTCCCTGTGCGTCTCAGCAGCTAGAATGTCAGCTTCCTGTTCCACAGGCTGGGACTCTCTCTGCCTTGTCCCCCGCTGTCTGTCACTTGACCTGTGCTCATAAAAAATCCACGGAATGAGCCACGAAGAAAAATGTCATTCCTGCATTAAGTTAGGGATGAGGCAAGGTTTTATCCCCTGGGGGAGGGGGGGAGGCGATTGTTTATTTTTGGGCAGCTTTGGGGTAAATGAGAAGAGTTTTAATGGGGAAGGATTGAAACAGCTCAGAAGCCCTGTGAGGGCGGAGCTCTCTGCCCAGGCCAACATTCTGGCTCTCATTCTGGAAACCGTAATCATTCAGCAACGTACTTTTTTGATGAACTGTTTGGCCCGAAGCACTGACCTGGGTAACTCGCCCCTGGGGGGCGAAGTTATACAAGAAAGAGTGCTTGTTCTCAGGGAGACGAAGCGTGGTTGAGTCAGTCGGAAGTTTGCAAAATCGAAACGCAAGGTCAAGTGTATTAAAAGAACACCAGGATTTTATGTGGGGTGAGGGTTACATGTGCTTCAGGGATTCTGGAAGGTTTAAAGGCTAGTGTGTGAGCTGCATCTTAACAGGATGGGCAGGATTGCAGAGAGGAAGGGGAAAGGAATGATCTAGACAGAGACAAGGAGCAGAGGCAAGGTGGCATGAGTCATTGGGTAAGAGCTCGCCAGACTGTTACTCAGGTGTGCTAGCGGGAACCTGAAGGTGGCAGATGAGACCGAAACATCTGAGGAGTTAAACCGCTCTGTCCAGTGGGCTCTGTCCAAATGGTTGCAGACCCCTCACTCTGAGCCCTGGCAGAGTAAACGAGACCGTTTGTGGGAGCAGGTCAGATGAGAACCTGTTGCGGTGTCCTGGGTGAGGGATATGAATCAGGTATTAGCAGTGACGTTAAAAACAAGAAAGCAAAGCAAGAGATATTTTGGAAGTTAAATGGGCAGAACTTGGTGTCCAATTAGCTGTGGCATCTGGGAGAAGGTCGGGTGTCTGGTGACAAAGGTTTTGAGAGACCAGGAGAAGTTAGGCTGCAATTACTACCCATAATCAGTGCATAGGATGAATTTAAATTGGTCCACAACTGACCTTATTCTTACAGGTTAGGAAATCCTGCAAGATGTCTAACTTTGCATGAATAGCTCTTTCCTTTTGCTTTTTCCTTCTAAGAAGACAGCAGTTTTATGTTCTGGGTCTGCTCTCTTTTATGCCTTATTAATCGACCAATTAAATGAACTCCCATTCAAACCCTATTACTTAGCACAGACATTCTTCACAGGATTTAGTGTCCACATGCTTGAATCAACATAATCTAACTTCTCAAAAGCTCCCCTAAAAGTCACGATGTTTTTTAGGGTGCTTGGTGGGAGGAAAGTGGAGCTCATACCTTAGAATTTCAGACCGTTTGCTTTTTTTTTTCTCCTCAAATCGAGGCAGTGAATTAGGTTAATAATTTTCCAAAATTTCACCATTCTCTCATTATGGTCTTAAAAAGAATTTTTTTTTTTAATTTGTAGATTTGAGAGAGAGAGGAAGGGAGAGAGAAAAACATTGATCTGTTGTTTCACTTATTGATGCATTCATTGATTGATTCTTGTATATGCCCTGACTGGGGATCAAACCTGCAACCTTGGCGTATCAAGACAATACCCTAACCTACTGAGTTACCCAGCCAGGGTTCTCATTAACGATCTTTATCACATAGCCTTAGAGACCAGGCTTGGGTGATATCTGTGAGTTTGTAGGTGGTGCAATGCCTTGACAGGTTAAAGTATGAGGCAGTAAAGGAGTTATTTTGTTTATCATACTTTTTTCAGAGTAAGACTGTCTCCACTGAGCTGTAAGCAAATCAGACATTTAAACAGCAGAGGCCTTGTTAAATCTTGCCAGAGACAGAGAAATATTGATGTTGTTATTCTCGGATATAAAACTTTCCTCTGCAGGGTGGTAGCTGCTAGTGACCCATGGCTATTCACGTTCAAATTTAAATGAATGAATTAAGTAAAGTTTAAATAAGATGTAAAACTCAGTTCCTTAGTTGCATTAGCTACGTTTAAAACTCTCAATGGCACAGGTGACTTGTGGCTGCTGTGCTGGAAAGCTCAGATACAGAGCATTCCCAGCATGGCGGGCAGTCCTGCCGGGCAGCACCGAAGGTGCCAGGCGGGAGCTGACGTCAGTGTGTGCGTCCACATGGTGAATATTCCTAGGCTTTTCCATCAGTCATGTATCTTCAGTACTGCCCCACCTTATCCTGGACACATTGTAGCCTGTGGTCAGGAGTTTCCAAGTACAGGATTCAAGCATTCCGTTCCCACATCCTGTCTGTGCCCCGTACTGGCTGTATGAACTTGGGAAAGTTATTTAACCTTTTTTTCTTTTAAAAATGAGGATAACAAACCCAATTTGATTGTGAGGATGAAAGGAGAGAATGCCTGTGACGTACTTAAGTTGGCACGTGGAAATTTACAGTTTGTATATTTAGTTGTCATCATCTTTATTATTATTATTATTATTATTATTATTATTATTATTAGTCTAGCATTATTATTCTGTCTCTGTCATGCAGCGATACTGAAGAGTGTGCTTTCTCCTTTACAACAGTATATGCATCTTGAAATGTAAGCAGACAAAGGGCAGGCAGATGGTACACACGATTGTTAACCAGTTTTGCATGATTAAAAACTCCCGTTTGGCAATGTGAAACTTACATGTGGCATATTGAGTTGAGTTTAATAAATATTTACAGATCACTTACTATATGTAAGTCAAAAGCTTGTATAAGCTCCACTGTGTAAAAGCCCTGTGACAGGCCCCAGAAATGATATGGAGAAGAACAGATGCCTTTGGGTGCCTAGAATCCAGGAAAGAGAAGGAGACAAGGACAGAGCATACAATGAGTGTACAGATAACTCTGTAAGGAAGACACAGGCAGCTAGGTAAGGGCTCCAGGAGAGACTCAGTGGAAGAGGTGGGCGCAGCGGGAGCAATAGGAAAGCCCTGCCTCGGGAATGGTAGCCGAGAGGGGTCCTGAAGGATGGGGTGACATTTCACACAATATGATGTCACGGGTCAGGGCGGTTCTCCCCAGGAGCGTCGGCACGAGTGTGAGTGGAGATGTAAAAGCAGTCTGTCTTTAGGAAGAGGGGTTTGCCAGAGCCTTGGAGCCCTTGAGAGAGGAGCAGGGAAGGCTGGGTCACAGTAAAGTGGTCTGAGTGCCAGGCCCAGGTGTTGACCGAGTGGAGCAGGCAGCGGGGAGCATGGCAGGTTGTAAACTTCCTGCTTGGCTCCACAAGACCTTTCAAAGAGAAGAATGCATTCCTTTGGTGGGGGAGGGAAGGTGGGATGAATGGCTGTGTTTGATCTTAAAAACTAACTGCATTTGTCAAATGGCATTTCTGCAGCAAAGAAAAGAACAAAGCTAAGTGCACAGGGCGCTCGCAGGTGCGCGGCTGTGTGCAGGCGTGCGCGCCGCCATTTTTCATTGGTGCGGGGCCGGTCGCGGTCCGCGGCGGGGCGCGCCCCTCCGTCCCCCGGGAGCCCCCGCCCAGAGCGCGGCTGCGGAGTGAGAAGAGTAGCAGAGGGGCGCCTGTGGACATGTTCTTCTTTCAAAGGAGGAAGCAGAGGTTTAATGGAGCACTTTTTGATCCTCACTTAATCTTTTTTTATTTTATTTTATTTTATTCTATTGCCACATGCCTCCTATTAGCTTTTCAAAATCAGTATCGGGTTATTGCTGCTACTCATTGCCGAGACGCACATTCACTCGCTCACACAGCTCAATCTAAGCCGCGTGGTTTCTTTGTTATTCCACAACAGAAAACTGAAAACACTGAGCTTATTTCCTACCATGGCCTTGAGTCATTTCAGTGGATGGCTAAACAGGAAACCACAAATTAATCAGTTAACACATGAAAAATAAAAACTGCTAGTAATTCCCTCCATCTTCTCTAAGATTTCTCAGGACCATCTGCAGAGCTGAAAAATTTCCAGTATATTGTTACGCTCCCATTTTTCAGCTTTAACTTAAAAAGAAAATACTCACTTTTCACGCTTTTCACAGTTCGAAATGGGATATTTCTTGTAGTTTTGAGGTATACCTTTTTGGGGGTAGAGTGTCATCGATGAAAAGTGGCTAAACCGGAGGTGATCTTTATATAAACAGTGTTGTAGAATCAAGGGGATGAGGCATTTTAGAGGTTTTCTGCCCAAACATACCCTGCATACCACGTGGAAGAGCCAAGCAGACCTCACCAGGACACAGGGCACAGGGCCCCTTCTGACGCACCCTCTGGAGCTCAGAGGGAAGTGGTACGCACCTGTGCCTCCTCCCTGCTGGGAAGGGTGGTGACAGCTGGCCATGTGGCTTGAGCCTCCCCAGGCCACCACAAGCTCTAGAGCCACTGCCTGTCAGTGTCCCAGGAACCAGTTGCTCTGGTCCCCTTGTCTGGGATTTATTCCTCCAGATTCCATCTCTCCATCACAGACCGAGCTTTGCTGGTAAATGTTTATTTTAACAAGCCCTGGAAATACTTCTCCCATCACTGAAGGGAGATCAGGAGAGATCTGTGCAATTGGCGCCAATCCCGTGGGAGGTGGCACACCACCGGTCCCGGGGGCCTGCGATTCAGGGGGTCGGGACACCAGCTGGACCAGCTACACGGCTGCTGTCTCACAGGACTGCCTTGATGCATGTTAGCCGTCCTGGCCTCTTTGGCCCCCAAGACTCCGTCAGATAGACATCTGAGTGAGCCGGTGGCTCTGCTTCGGTTTGCTGGTGTGGTGGCGGTGGACAAAAAAGGCCAGGCACAGTCCCTTCCTAGGCTCAGCTTTTGCAGGGATGGTGGCCTGGAAACTTGCCTGTCTTATCCCTGATCGTGCAAAACATACCAGTGCTTAGAAGGCGTTTTTAACAAAAGTTGCGTCTGAGAAGCAGGCAGATAGGGAAGAAGAAAGCGAATGAAAAAAAGAGCTATTCCCAGACCCTACAGAAACACCTTGAAATCGTCTAAGTTATAGTGGAGAGCCACGTTAGAAAAGTAAACGCAAACCCCTGGTTCCTAAACTTGACGACCTTGAATTTGGAGGAGTGAAGGGGAGGTTGAGGAGGTGAGAGGTGAATGAGGATGCGTGGAAAAGAAGCGAGCCAAACGGTGAACGGCCTTAACCGCTTTCTGCTTTGGTAGGATTTGGCCCTGGAAGAGCCTGCTCTGGAAGAGCTGACGCAGAAGGTCGCCCAAGAGCACAAAGCCCACAGGTAAGACTGGCGCGGGTAGGGCCGCCCGGCCCGGCACAGAACCCAGGCTGCTGTTCTGTCCACAGCGGGAGGCTTTTAGCCCCTACCCACCAGCCCCCGGCCTGAGTCAACACAGCTTTATTTCTTCCAGCCCATGATACAGCTCCGCTTTGAGAGGTGTGTGTAGATTTGGGCTACTTGTCCTCCCTCCTCTTTCTGTTTTTCTTCTCTCTCTCTCTCCCTTTCCCCACCCCCTTCCTCTTTTTCTTCCCTACCAGCAAGCCCACACAGATGCGGAGTTGGTGGCCAGGGGGATTTTTCTCTGTGACCTTCCTAAAATTCTGTTGCCAGGCCTGGGAAGCCTGGCGCTGCTTGTGCTCAAAGTCATAAAAGAGCAACTTTGGGTGGGACAGTGAAACACAGGGTACAGGAGGGGGACTGTAACTTAGGGGAACACTGAGCGCCCGGTCGTGGGCCTGCTCGGGCTCTGAGGGAAACAAACACCCTTCCCTCCTGACCTCAGATGATCCGCGCAGTGGGCCTAGCGTCTCCCATCTTGGCCACTTGGCTCCCAGAATATCATCCTCATAAACTTTTTATTGTTTTTGCCTTTTTCCTTCTTTTCGTTTTCATAGCGTGTGATTTTTTTTCCTCCAAGGTGGGAGAAAAATCTTTCTTTAAAAGCAGGCAGCATTATTCTTAGGGATGTCTGGAATAATAATTTAGGCCTTATAGGGCTGGGACTCTTCATTCAGTGCTTCACCTTCCTCTTATTATTCCCTGGTGAGTGAAAGGCTACTAGGGAATATGTTAATGAATTACTTAGTGATGCACTGGGCCCCCACAGCTGGCTGATGATTGCTTTTCCCAGGACTGCCACTAAACCGCTAAACCGCAGCTCCGGAATGTGCCTTCCAGAGGGTAGGATCTCCCCCGACTTGGTTTGCCCTTAACCATTTCCTCCTTTGCTGCTTTTTGATTTTAGTGGAATCCCGCCAGCTGAAGCTGAGCTTATGTACATCAACGAAGTGGAACGTCTGGACGGATTCGGACAGGAAATCTTCCCCGTGAAGGTAGCCCACCCTGGCCTGCCCTTGGTCAGCCTTCTGAGAAGGGCATTTGGAAAACCCGTGTTGATAGCAGCAGGCCAGACCGGCTTGGCTTTCGTACCACTACGTGGGATTAGTTGGCAAGTCCAGTTTACTTTAGTAAAGCAAACATTTTTTTTGTAACTAAGAGATTTTGAAGTTTTCCATGGACCTCAGCGGAAGAATATCTCTATAGACAACTGGTCTGCGTGAGTACCAAACACCAACCATCCTGTGCAGGAAGGGAGAGGTGCACATCCAGTCTTACCGCGGCGCAAGGGGCTAAGTCCGCGTGGGCCTTAGCAAAGGTCCTGACCCCCAGTTCTCTTCCCCATACTTTTCTCTCTTCGGTTCTTGAAGCTGATACAGACGGTGTGTAATGTAGAATGAAACATTTCCTTATGCCATCATGCTTTATTTCTCCTGTCCTGTGGAGCCTGTGCTGTGGGTTTCCAGCCCCTCTGGTGTTTTCTGGAAACTATGCCCAGGAAACTATTATAGCATGTCACTTCCTTTGCCCAAACCCCGCTCCTGAAGTGGGTGTGGTTGGGGGGAGGTCATGCTACGTGGGCATTTATAGAGCTGAGCCCATAATCCAAACATTTTCCTCTCTCTGCTGACCAGCTTTACAAACGACAGCATTTTTATCAGAAACCTAAAGCAACTGGCACATTTCAGCAATTTGGGAGCCGCCTGCCATTTCAGCACGAACATTTCACTGCAGACTGGCTCCGCGGGCTGTTTTATAAGTGTTCTGTTCCCCCTCTGCTGCGCATTTGCAATTTGCTTTAATGAGAGCTACCCGTGTGCATCAAGTGGAATCGGGCAGGGTGGCCGCAGCTTGCGGAAAGGGCTAAATGGCCCTTTTTTAGATTTGTTTAATTTTCTTTTGCTTCTCTAATAGCTGCCCTTCATAGGGTTGTAATCCATTTTCCTCGCAATAATGCCTTAGAAGCCATCTGCATCCCACTTACATTTCAGCAGCCCATATATAGTCATGAAATTTTGGGTCGTGGAAATAAGAGTAAACTTTTCCCCGCTTCTAGGAAACTGACTTCCAGTCCCCGGAAGTTGGGGGTTTTGTTGTGGTGGTCATTTGCTTGTTTTGTTTTTAGTACTCCTGAATTGTGGGAAGTAGGGGCAGTGGAGATAGTGTTGAAATCCACTGCGCTTGGTTCTGATGCACTTTCACGTATGTTCTCCAGTCGGAAAAGTCCAAGGAGGACACCCTACCTTACTCTGAGTGGGCAGATAGGCATTGCTGATTCACTGCCCATGGACATAAGTTAGCTGGGCTGCTTTTTCCTTTTTTTCTTTCCCTGCACATATCTGTTCATGACTAAGGTGACCACTTACAGACCACACGATTCCTGGCAGCCCGAGGATGCCGGGTGGGTCAGCAGTACCGGTGGCAGAGGGATGTCAGCACTGAGATGGTGAGACAGCAGCTAGGAAAGTTTTCAGGGACAGGCTGTGGCACTGCGGGTCCTCACTGACCAAGTTTAAAACCATGTTATGGTGGATTTGCCCTAGGGAGGAACATTTCCACGTTGTGAGGGCTTTGCTCTGAATGGCCCCTCGAAAGTTCTCAAGGTTGGAGGAGTATCGATCCATTTCCCAACAGGTGTGCCCTCCTCCTCCGCACACACCTGTATGGTCAGAGCACACGGACATGGGGCGGGTGCTCTGGAATGAGTTAGGCAGAGCCTGGCGCCCTGACCCCGGGCTTAGCTGCACGTGGAGCCCTTCGGTTTGGACCAGCGCAGTACCTCAGGCGTCCGTCCGCGGCTTTTCCACTGCCCCGCCCTGACGACCTGCTCCTTCCTATGCCCCGGTCACCACCAGACTTCTCCCCCCGAGTCCGCCAGCAAAGTGCCCGGGGAAACCTTTCCGCAGAATTTTCCTTTCTCTTTCCATCTCCACTCCACCTGTCTTCTTTTCCCACGTACATTTTTCTGTCCCGTAACTTACTTCTTCACTTCTCGTAATGGCAAGACCCTTTTCCCTTTCCAGCTCTTTCTCTCCTAACCCTTGCCGCTCTGGCCACCTGCAGTGTCTCACCTTTCTCCGCCCCTGCTGAAAGGCCCGTGTTCTAATGTTAGCTTTGGTAGGTGGGTCGAGAAGAGATCCCTGAGAGAGGACACTGCGTGTCGTCTTGGCGTCTTAAACGGGATCAGAATTCTGAGGACTGTTGAGGCCCTTCTTTCCATCCTGGGCCTAGTTGTGCATGGCCTTCTCCTCACTCCACAAAGAGGATGTCCTCTCAGTGAACGCAGGGGGCTGAGTGACAGTTCATTCACTGGATATGGAGCCTCGTTCCCACTCCGCTGTCAGGAACAGTGGTGGCCAGGTTATGTTCGCCCATGCAGGATATTGGAAGCACCTGACTGAAGCTTAGACCTCTGAGTCTCCCCAGCACCTGGCCCAGCAGATCATAGGCAGTGAAGTCTACAGTCCACATACCCCTCCCATGTTCACCAAGCTCTCAACCATCCCACTCTGGACTGTGACTAGGCAGCCAAGCGTTACCCTGCGTGGTGCCCCGATAGGAACGACAGAGGCAACAGAAAGAGAGCAAAGCCTGGAAGACAGAGATTATGCAGAGTGAAGAGCCCTGTCCACAATACCGTCCCGTGCGCCGCAGAGAGAAGTGTGTATGAGAAACCTCCTCCTTGGAGGAATAGACGACTTTTAAAAAGGACCATTCAGAAAATAAAACAACTCTCAGAAATTAAATGATATCAGAAATGGAAAACTTAATAGGTTAGAAGATAAAATTGAGAAAATCTCACCAAAAAAACAAACTAAGGGAATGTGGGGGGCAGAAGATAAAATCTGAGGGCCAGCTTAGGGTGCCCGGCCTCTGGACCATGGGGGTTCTGAAAGGAGTAAGCAGGGAACAGGAGGCGGTAATTCGAGAAAATACCCCGGAACCGACAAACATGAGGTTCTCAAGTAAAAAGCGCAGCTCTGTAGGTGCACGTAAGACACACACCGGGGCTTAAAGTTGTGGAGGTTGGTGCCTCCGAGGACGAGGAAACTGGGGGGCCAGGTCTGCTGTAGGCTTCTTTTAAACAGGCTCTAAAGGATATTCGATTCTTCGAACTATGTGCATATATAATTGCATGCATGTAAGACGCATATATAGTCAAGCTGTGTGCATACAGTTTTGATTTAAGAAACAAAAGCTAAGGTAAAAAAAGATATTCATAGATGTTCATGAGAAAGAAAATCTGAACTGCTAAAAAAAAATCTCAAAACCAACAATTCTTTTAAACAGAAAATGTGTTGTGACAAATTGAGAAAAAGGAAAATATACATATATAGACATGATACATTAGGATGTGCAGTGAGGTGCATCCCTGCAGGGTCTAGATCATGACAATAAGAGCCTGTTGTCATGACGCCGCCTGTGATTCATTCCATCCATGGGCGCAAAACAGGGCATGGTCCCCGTGGGCTGCTGCCAGCCCGCTGGTGATCTGCGTCCTCACAACTGTCTTTTATTGATCTTCCACAGGACAATCATGGAAACAGTGTGCACCTGGGCATTTTCTTTATGGGGATCTTCGTGAGAAACAGAATCGGAAGACAAGCAGTAATACACAGGTAGTCTTATTTGCCCTTTTCCCCTGTTTTACTTTTCTTCTGTTTGAGGGATTCTAGAAAAACCCACTGAGCATCGAAGTTATGCAAGTGAGTCGAGTCAGACCGTAGGTCAGAGCTGAGCTTTTCTTAACTCAGTGAACATCAGGAGGCCCGTTGTGGGGCGGGGGTGGGGGAAGCCTTCTTCCCACCTGGCTCCAAGAAGCGCATTGTCAATCCCACTGAGCCGGAAGACCAGGAGCTAAATTTTCGCCTGTCTGGTTGGAAACAGGCTCTCCAGTTGTCTCTTGCTGGTTCCCTTTGCTGGGATACCCATGACCAGCCATCAGCTGCACACTGGCTTCTTACCCTTGTCCTGAGCCCTCTGCCTAACCACAGGTGTTAAAAGAGTGCAAAGCAGTTTTTCTTTTCACAAAGTGGATTCGTCGTGAAGGTGTGTTCTAAATAAGCAAACGACTTGTGATAAAGCACTTTGGTACTTTTGACTGTTTTGGCCCCGTAACTCTTTTTTCCATTTGGCGCGAGGGGTGTGTCAGCGTGTCCCCTCAGTTACAGGTCGGCGGGCTTGCTTTGTATTCGGGGCCGTAGGTCCCAGGCTGTGCCGATGATCCATTGCCAAATGCTTGCATGCTTGCTTTAATTTAGCAGGGGATAGGGCCTGCTGTTTCTTGGGAGGACGGCGTCACTGTGTGTGCATGGGACAGGCGGAGCTGTGCATTAGGGCGGGTGAACAAAGGGGGGCCTCAGAGGAAAAGTGTAGCTCACCTTCTGGAAGTAAACACTGGCCAGCTACATACCCTCTGGGTCAGCAGTTGCTGCCTGTCATGTTGAGAAACTTTTTCTGCCATAAGCTTCCCAGTCGGCGTTTTTGTCGCCCTTGTTCCTCACCCTGCGATTATTATTTTTACCTTTATTTTCTCTTGACCTTTGAAGAGAGACATTATTGAAGTGTGAGTGGGCAGAGAGATCTTTGGGGTTACGGAATCGACTTGACTTTTGGACATCCTTAGTCAGTTCCATTTACCCACAAGAAATTACAAATTAATTGAGTAAAATATAGAACTGTGTATAGAGCTGTAACTAAAATTTTATGCCCACTTAAAGCTCTCCAGGCATGTCGTCCCACACAGCTCTCCATAGCAGGACAGAATAAATATTCCACCGAACTGGTCACTTTCCAACACATGCCGAGTGCTGATTTCAGCGTGGTGGTGGTGATTTCTCCTTAGCTAATTCAGTGCTTCCTGGAAGAAAATAGCAATTTGAAAGTTTGCCGATCATAAGCCGCTCCCAGGATTTGCTCACTGTCCTTAGGAACTGCTTGCAGATCTCTTCCCTTAGCACATATCATGAAATCCCTTAACAAGGCGGGGATTTATTTCCACTGTAATGTCATGTTCATCGTGCTACTAGGTGAAGTCGTATGGCGGGGTGAGGAGTGGATTCAGAGTTTTGGCAATGGTCTTGAAGAAATGGAGCCCAGGGAAACCAAATGGCTTTCCTCTCTAGAGACCGTCTCTGAGAGGCGTGTAGCCATGAGGCCATGCAGTTGTGATCTGGTGGGATTTCAAGTTGGCAGACAGCGGTGCTGAGCACGTGTAGCCAGTCGGTTTGGCCCCAGCAGGTGTACGGAGACACAGTCGGTGCTGGGGTCATGGGAAGGTGATTGGTGGAGAATTCGGAAACCCCAGGTATAGAGACCATCCCTCCCTGATGGGCAGGGTGACTGTGGCTAAATCATGTACTTGTTTGTGCCTGAGTTGCCTCATCTCCAAAGCAGATGCCTTGTCTGCCTCAGGGAGTTGGTCAAAGAACCACAAAGAACCGTACTCTCTACAGGTGGGAGGCAATACCATTACTTTTAATGCTTTCAGCAAACATTTAGTGCTTGCTGTATGCCAGGTACGTGGCTCAGTGCTTGGAATACGGCAGTGAAGAAAGCAGGGTCTCTACCCAGCTAGGGGGCCTACAGCCTACTTTGGTTTCTTTAGGGATCTAGTCAGAGAAGTAAGCCATTGTAATGCAGTGTCATAACTGATAGAGGATGACACCGGGTCCTTCCCAGCATGTGGGTGGTCGGGGATGAGGAAGGGTTTCCCAGAGAAGGTGACTCCTGAGCTGAGTCTTAAAGGAATTGCCCGGGCAGAGGAGGAAGTGTCATGAGTGAAAGCATGATGGAGTGAAGTCAGTGGGCAGGAGTTATAGGTGGGGGTACGGAGTGAAGGGCAGGCAGTGGTGAGAGACGGTTAGAAGCTGGCTTCAAGCAGAATGGGCAGCAGCGGCTTCCTTCCCCTCGTCTGGTGGTTATTTCTGTGTAGCCCGTTTTAGATAAGGTCTCCATGAGGAAAGAGAAGGATGTGTGTGTTTTGATCACAAAAATGTTGGCGCATTAAACACCTCCTAGGCGTTTTTTCTGGGCGACGTCATCAATAATGTGCATTACAACACACGGTTCTGTGTGGATCCTTCGGCCTCGATTCCGGGAACGTATGACCTGCAAATAATGTGTTCCTCCACCGTTAAAAGCCAGGGTTGCAAGAAATACTTCGGCAGTTTGGAAATGTGAAAACCAAACCAGCAGAAGTGCCTTGCAAATCTCCCTCCTACTAGTCATGAAGGAAACGACACTTTGTGAACAACCGTATCTAGATATCATTGACGTAGAGTTTTTAGCTATTTAAATAGATGTCTTTTCTGTACTTTTAAGCCTTGTGAGAAGGAACATTTAGCTTTTAAAACTATAGCTAAATCATCATGTATAACATTAGACTCAGCGGTAGCCAGGGACCCTCCTGTGCAGATTCGTAAGTGCCTGGACTGTTTGGGGGCAAACGTGGTGGCCTTTCCTTTGACCAGGTGGAACGATTTGGGGAGTATCACTCATAACAAGTCGACCATTCTGCTGGAGCTCATCAACAAAGAAGAGACGGTGCTCTTTCACACGGTAAGCAAAGTGGACAAAGGCAGGGTCCGGCAGGCAGTTTGCTCTTGAACTTCCCAGTTCGTAATATCCTTTCCTTGCTCTCCGTACCTTGAGAGAATGTTGTATCGAACCAAAACTTCCAAGTGCTTGTCCAGTGCTGGTGTGACTTGTTCAGGATGGCGTTAGTGATTTCATGTTCAAAACGCCTCCTTTCCACGCTGAGCATTGACCTTTGGGTCGGGGTTCCTCCACCTGCTTTATTTGCGATGGGCCGCATTGCCGAGCTGGCCACGTGCCCTGACACTAGTTACAGCCCTCATCAAGAGACCCCTGAGTCCACCTCGTGGCATTTTCTTTTGCCGGCTTTCCTGGATTTTCTCTCCCATCATAGCCTAAATGTCATCTGAAGTCAACCGAGCCATTGCTCTTCTGTTGAGGGCCACCTCGAGAGCCAAGGCTGTTCATGCATCTCTCAGCCTCATTCGATGGTGCTTGGTGTTCGTTCATTCCATGCTCTGCCTTGACTCATTCATTCATTCATTTGTTTGTTCGTTCATTCGTAAAGCACTTCCTTTGGAATTATGTGAAGACACACCAGTTCATCAATATAGTAACCCCAATGCCTTGGGCATAAAGGAATCTCTAGCACACAGCCTGGTCTTGTCACCCTTTGGTGGGCCTTATAACGCATGTCAGCCCCTCAGTTTCAGCACGTTGGTTTGTGGCTCAGGGTGTTAGTCTGTGATTGACAGGAAGGGGCGGAAGGGAACGTGTTCCTGTTTAGAAGAATCCTCGTCAAATGCGTATATAATCAAAGAAATGTTTATTTTTTTTCCCCTCTGTCTCTTCTTTTCTAAGGACGATATTGAAAATGCCAAGTATATTTCTCGGTTGTTTGCTACACGGCACAAGTTTTACAAACAAAACAAAATCTGCACTGAGTAAGTAAACATTTCGTCTGTCTTCTCAAGCGACGGTTCGGTCAGATTAAATTCATGTGCTGTAGGGATGTTGTCGATCGCTTATTCCTCTCGCGCTTTTCCCTCGCTCCTTGCAGAAGCGAAGGGAGTGAGTTAAGGCCGGGCAGGAGTGAGAGCGCTTTAAAGATGAAGGCTGTGCGGTGTAGGTAGTACCTATGCCTGGGGAGGAGGTAATTCACAAATTGACTCTGAATGTTTGACTGCCTGGATGGCTTGGCCCGCTATTGCTATTAGTGTCTTTCCCACCTCTGCGATGAGTTTGGAGGAGCGGAGCCGTTCCCAATTTGCCAGGGCGCCCCTTCGTGTCAGATGTGGAGGATGTTCAGAAGTGTGTGACACAGTGACGAGCCAGCTTGAAAGGGAAGAAGCTCCTGTCATCCTCAGCCCCGTTTCGCTTACACAGTTGGGTAACCCTGCGTGCGCTTCTGGGTCATGTCATCTCCCAGTAAATGAGAGGCCAGGGTAATTAGAGGAAGACTCGGAAGACACCAATAGATGTCGCAAGTCCATGTGTGTGTTTTAAATTTAATTTGGAAATCAGGATGATAAAGGGAGTCTGATGAGGGAACTTAAATATGACCTGACCTTGGATACAGCGTGCTGGGACTCACGCTATCATTGCCTTTGCCTTGATTACCTTCAAAAGGCGTTCCTCGGCAGAGTACGTCGGCCATTGGGGCGCCCGGGGTGTTTAATTTTGTTTCAAAGAACTTCGGGGACATACCAGAGAAGGACTGCGTTTCCACTCCTCCAGTGGACACATCCGAGAGTGCGCGCGTGTGGTCCTAACGCAGCTCCGCGGAAGAGCGCCTTTTAGAAGTGCATCGTCGGGTGCTGGCAGACTTTTTTCTCTGCCCGTCGGAGGCTCTTTCAAAGCAGTCCCTGCAATCGGCCATGGTCAGAGTCTGGAAGTGTATTTGATAGTATTGGGTCTGCCAGCAGAGCTTGCAAAAATGTAAATCAGAAGAGCACTGACTGGGGAGTGGCCAGCTGAGTAGCCAGAGCTAGTTCATGGATACGCGGACGCGCACGCACACCACACGTCTTTCCTTTGGACAGATTTCCTCCAGGTCGTTTCTTTGCGGTGGTTTTTATTTTTTCTTCCCATTGCCGTTTTATGCCCTATGCCCTCTTCCACCTCCACCCACCCTCTTCCCGCCAGTCACCACACCTTTGTCCGTGTTCTCGAGCTCTTTCGCTTTGCGGTTTTACTTTGCAGTTGCTTTCGTGTGTAGGGGAGTCTTTAACATGAACCAGAATTCTGTTGTCCGCTTCTGTAAGGTGAATGGAAAAATATGTGAAAAAATGAATTTTATTGTAATAACATTCTGGTTTGACCGTTTCTCAGCAAGAAGATTTGCTATGAAATTTACCGATTTATGTGTATTTCTTTTGTGGTCTTTTCTTCAAATATCGGCAAGCATCCCATATTGGACTGAAAACTAACGAAATTATATTTTTCCTTTCTACTTTTGTAATAGCCATTCCTTTCTTCTTCCTAACCTCGTATGGGAGGTTCCTAACTTCCTACGTGTTAAAAATTGGGACTCTTGAAAGTACACACACGCCCCGCATACATAGTAAATTCTGATACAGTTTTAGAGGCCCAGCACAGGCTACACTGAGGCCTGGACAACCTCTGGAGTTTGATGAAACCAGCATCATCTTGACAGCATCCTTCTCCAGAGGGCTCCCCCTCTGACTTCTGCGAGACTGTCATTGATTTTGTTTCCTTCTCTCACAGAGTTACTGCTCGTCACCTGCTGACATAGCATAGGTCCAGGAAGTGGTTCCCACGTTGCTTGACTTGGGGAGAAACAATGTAGAAGAGAAAAAGGGAAGGGTGTTTAACAATGAGTCTAATACTGTTGTATTTGACCACTTAAAAAATCCAATATTACTACATTGTTTCCATCATTTCCTTTAAAAAAACGATATTTTTATCACCAACAAGGTAGGAAAGATGAACCATCAAAATAAGGAGAATGCGTTAAATTGAAGAATTTTAGCTTGCTGGCCAACTCTGCTTGTCCTGGGTGTTGGGGACTTATTCCCTTTGATTTCGGTTCTTAAGAATGTGATAATATTCCTAGTCCCCACTCATTTCTGTTGCTACATTTTAAAAAATCATGTTGAGTCTCAGTCTAGAAAAGATCTGATCAGATGAATATTTGCAATATGTATTATGTTCATTAAAAATACCTTTATACCTCAAAAATATTTAATTTGTTTTGGATTTTTTAATTTTACTGGCAGTATCTTAAAAATAGTTTTGTTCTTTTTTATTATGAAAGATTTTTATATTTATATACCAAGGTACCAAAGATAGAGTTTTTAAAAACCCATGTGATAATGGTTAAATGATTGTCTTTCTTATTTTCCTCATCATCTTTCTTTAGAAATAAGCCCCATTCTTCTAATATTACTTTGTAAAACGTTTTGTAAAAGTACCATATGTTCCAAACATTTTTGAAAATAAAAGAATAGAAAGGGGAATCGGAATTGTTCTTAGCGTCCCTCACGCAGAAATAATGTTTATGGCTCACCGTTAGTCTTACTATCCTGTCTGTCTTATATCCAGTAAATCATAACCATTCGTATTTTTCACCTTTTTATGTAGACAGTCAAATTCTCCACCTCCCATCAGACGCCAACCCACCTGGAGCCGAAATTCTCTGGTATGTACAAAATAGTCAGTAATCAAGTAGCCTGTCTGTTGGGCTAGAGTGTCCTTTTGTTGCCAGTTTGAGAGGAGAGGCGACTAGGGCATCATGACCCTGTAAGATCAGGCGAGAACGCAGAAGGGCATCGATCTGCCAAGGAGGTGCAAGGCACACCGTTCCGTCCCACTGTGCCCATCACGCCCGCCGCTTCTCTGAGAGTGGCTCAAGGCGAGGCTCACCGCCGTGAGTCACTTATTCCAGGCTGATGAGGCCAGGTTCCTGCAGCCTGTAACCTACTGGTTCTGCCTGTCTGTTTTCATCTGTTGTTTTAATAAACTGATTCTGGCTGTTACAGGGAGACCTGTCTTCAGATATAAGCTCCACAAATTCTTTTGTGTTCACTGCCATAGATAGAGCTTAATAAACTAATCAGAAAATGCTTTTGAAGTGAGCAGAAATTGAAGAAGCCTAGTTGATGTTCTCAGGTCAGGTACTCAGTGGGTCCTTTTAAGGGCAACAAAATTTGAATTGATCCACTTTTCTATCTAACATTAGCCTTTTTTTTTTTTAAACTGCTCTCCTCATTATGTAAATAAGGAAACACAACTCTAATTTCAATACATGTCTTAGGGTATGTTTTATTTTGAGGATTCCTTAAGGATAATATAATAGAAAAGTGTTGAAGAATTGATTTTCTTCAAAGTTTTCTACTTGTTTTAAGTCATAATTCTTTATTTTAGGTTATGATTATGTATACATAGTTAAAACAAACATGTGACCTTTTCATTTTTCTAGGTGAATAGTTTCTTTGAATTGACAGAAGAATGAAATTGAGTTTTTCTTTATACACAGTGTATATAGGGTATATAAGAATTGTGTTTGTTTAACTTGTCTTTTAAAAGGAGAGTTTTGAGGAATTGTTTGGGGGCAGGAACTGCACAGATGTGAGCTCCTAGAATTCTAGAGTTACATGACCACACGCTAATACCTGAGCATCCGTGTGACTGCCACGAATCTGGACATCGTGTGCAGAATCTCACGAGGGTGCTTGCTTTGGAGATCCAGAGGTCACTTGGAGCTCTTCTCCTGGAGCATCAGTAGGTTGGTTCACGGAACTGGTGTCTGTATTCTTCTCCTTTGTGAATGTTATTTTTCTTTTTCCCTTCTTTAGACCCCACATGTTTTTATGAGTGAGATAATTTTTCCCTTCTGTCTGTGGAGCTCCACGGGAGGCAAAGTGTTTTCAGGCTGTCTTGTGATCTAATCTCATTCTAATTATCTGGAGAAGATATAGAGGCTTTCTTTCCTCTTGGATTTGGATGAAGACAGTCTACGGGAAGCCAGATCCCTGGCTTCTCTCTCCCCTCGACCCTTTAGGATTAAACCACTTCACCAGGAGTTCCTTGGAGGGAGTAAGAGTCAAACCAGAAACACTGTTTCCTTTGGCTTCCTTGCTGATAACCAGGATGCCTGATTACTCTCTCTCTCTCTGTCTCTCTCTCTCTCTCTCTCTCGCCCTTCGGCTGCCTGAATTATGCCATGTTACTGGTTTTTGTATTAGCAAGTCTGAAAAGAAATAGAATAATATATTAGACTATGTAAACGATGGAATAAATAATATAATCCTGAAATGGTGTCAGGAGCATTACTTATTATTGCCCTTTGCCTGTATACTTGTGCTGGTTCATAAACAGTCCCTTAGTTTTTGGATTTTATTTTTTAAATAAAAGCAAGGTAGGCAGTGAGCCAACATTGCCTGCCACGTATTTCCATTCCCTTGCATGAATCCCTCCCCACTGCATTTTTTTTAAGCCTCAAAACTGGTTGTCCTACCCTGGAAAAATTGAGTTGAATTATGTATTACTAAGAATCGGAAAAACAATTTTAAATTGCAACTCAAAAACCAGCCAAAGGAAATTTGGAAATATTTCGGAGAGCTGATATAACACCTTTTCTTTGGTACCCTGAACTTTCTTACGTTAATTTCGATTCTTTATTTCTTCTTCCCCGATTTTTAAAATTTTTGGATCCCTTGTCTTCGTTTGCCCTTTTGATGCTGAAGGATTGTTTGTAGTGGAGGAAGTGGTAGGTAAGCTATTTACCCAGACCTTTGGGGAGTCCTCATCTTCTGTTGAGAGATACTGAGAAAGTGTGACCCCTGCTGGCTTTGGCTTGTTTTTTGGTGTGATCTCAGTTTTTCTTCTGAGGCAGCCACATTTCAACAAGTGTCTATAAGGCTAATTTTAAAATAATCAAATGGAAATATAAGAGATCATCCTGTTTGGTGGTTTACAACTTTAAAGTTTAAAGTTTTTTAAAGCACGTTTTTTTAGCATCAAAACTCTTTCTCCAAACTCTCGCCCAGAGCCCCAGTATATAAATAAAATGGATCATGTTTGACGTAGGGGAAGGGAGGCGGCTTGGTTTGATTGACAGGAAGTTGAGAGCTACTGAGGTTAAATGACTGGCCGTGGATCGCATTAGCAGCTAATCATATTTCCTCTGTTGGCTCAACAAACACTGAATTTAGCTAAGCATATTTTTATTCTTTAAAAGTTCTACCCTCCTCTGCGGCGGGAAGTTCTTCAGATTGAGTCTAAGTGGCCATTTTGAAGAGTCTTATGGAAAAGATTCTTCACGGCAGGTGTAGTTGGTTGACTTGGATTCTCTGCAAGGCCTCTTCACATTTCGGTGTACAACGGGAGGGCTAGTACGTGGTCTTGAGAACTATATGCTCATTGTTGTGAATTACATTTCTGATTTTTTTGTAAATTTGCAAGTGGGCCCAGCCTAACATTGCCCCGTCCCTGTTTGGGGTTGATGGGGCGCTGTGAACTGGGGTCACAGGTGCAGCTGTGATGATGTGTTCGTGCTCGTGGCTTTTGGAAGGAGCCAGTTTTGAACAGAATGGAACAGGGTGCGCCCTTAATCTCATTATTCCTACGTGGTACTTAATAATATAAATGTCCTGTGTTACTCGTTGAAAAAAGCCACTGCTTGGACGATCATATACTTCACAAAGTGTTCCCCCGATATGATTGTCTGAGCCTTGTGCTGCAAACCTGAAACTAATACCAAAAAAAAGCAACTTGTTTCTTGGAGCTAGTGGGTTTCTTTGGTCACTAAAAGGTCTCTGAACAATCCAGCGTTTCCTAGCCATTGTTAATGTATATTACTAACATATGAATTTTTGTTCTATAAAAAAGGCATCGGGAACTTTGCAAATATAGTGGAAAAGAGATTCTAAACAGATACACTTGTATTGATTGTAGGCTCTTTGTCTTTCTCACCCGGATCCAACTGCCTTATCCCTCCTCCCCCCTTATTTCTCCAGGCCTGAGTTAGTGATGGGGAGAGGGGGAGGGGTCAAGGGCCGGCAGCAGGGCAGCCCAGTGTGCCGCCCTGCAGGTGTGGGTGGGTGGTGGGGGCTGTCCCGAGCTCGGCTGCTTCTCCATGGCAGCAGGCGGCCCTGTGAGGACACCTGCTCACCTGCGCTGTGTTCTGTGTTTCAGCCCCGGCAGCAGCCGTACATCTTGCCCCCCATGCACGTCCAGTGTGGTGAACACTACTCGGAAACACACACTTCACAAGGTAACTCCGGCTTGCCATTTTCCTTTCTTAGGGTGAACAGTTGATTATGGGTAAGCAGTAAAGAGGGCTTTTTTTTTTAGATGACAGTGACGTGTTCATTTTTAATCTTGTGCCTGAATGGCAGCAAGTAGCAGCTTTGAGTCCTGAAACGCAGAAAATACCGTTTACCCCGAGAGAGACATGTCCCCAGAACTGGCTGCAAAGAGAGCTGGGAAAAGGTAGTGAGCGAGGTCCTTTTCTCCTCCGCTCGTAAGCGGGCTTAGAGAGGAGAGGGTGTCGGCGGAGCCCAGCGGAGTGTGCTCTTCACCCTCCTTGCCGGGACCGCAGAGCTTGTAACGGTCGGCCTGGTTTTCATGGTGACAGAGGACACGCGCATCCCGGGTAACGGAAGAAACGCACAAATAACCTCAACCCTTCACATTAGCTATTACCTCTCGTCTGTCCCACCAGCCCCTCCCTCCGAGCACTTGCAGGGGAGATCTGCTATAGTCCTCTTTGTAAACTCCTGTGCAAAATGTGTGAAAAAACCATTCCGCGGATAATTGCTGTAATGACGGTGAACATTTATAGAGAAGTGGCTCTCTCTTTAAGCTCCCTTCCTGCACTTGCAGTGCACCGTCCCATTTAATCCTCGGAATGACCCTATGGGATCGGTACTGCCATTATTTCCAACTTACAAATGGAGAATTGGGATACAGAAAGGGTGTGGGAGGAGCGTGTATACAAAAATTGGCATCTCGACCCTCAAGCCGGTGCTCTCAGTCATGACACCAGCCGCACCTCCGAGAAGGAATGGCATTAAATGGTGAGCATTGGCGATATTAAATGGGAAATGTCTGTCTGTGTTCATGTGCTGGCTGCCTTGAACCCCTCTGCACTGCCAGCCTGAGCATGAAAACTAGGATAATTAAGGCTGTTTGATTTAATACAGCTCTGCCGTGTATAAGCAGACCGGCGACGTTAGCCTGCTTCTGCAGGAAGGTGCCAGCCCCCAGCAAAGAGCGGAGGTGCATCAGGGCGGCCCTCGCCTCTGTGGTCTCCCAGTGAAGCGCAACCGTCTCACCTCCTCTGGTCCGCGACCACCCCCTGCTGCTCAGGCAGCTGAGTGTTTATAGTCTCCTCCTCTGGTTTTCACCTTTGGCTCGTGATTAAATCTACAGTGTGAAAAATGCATGTAGTTTGCTCACAGAGAAGTGTTTGGGTAAGAGGTGGAGGGGTGTGTGTGTGTGTGTGTGTGTGTTGAAGGAATACCGGATACCTCGAATGGGCCCGACTTTACAAATCTGGTTATTATTTTTGTTATCTCTTTAGGTACCTCCTTAAAACTACTGTTAATTTTTACATGGTGTAAAAATTACACCGTGAGTTTTAGGCAGTGGCTAAAAGAGCTCCTGGTTCTTATTTTGCCCTCCATTGATTGCTGGTGCGTAGGCATTAACCATGCACGCTGACCTCCTGGCTCCGTTATTTGTCTTGGGTCTTTATGGTTGCTTAGCGGTCCCTCTGGCAAAGGGACCTTTTTCATTGTAGATCAGCTCGAGTACACAATAACTTCAAATCTGTGGCCCTGGTAGAGCCCTTGGCCCCTTGACCCGGATAGCCAGCCCTGCTGCTGAGCCCTGAGCAAGGTATCAGGTGTCTACCCAAGACGGAGGCCACACTAGTTGCCTGATGTCAAACCTCATGGCACAATCAAGAATTTACCAAGGGGATATCTAGTCCAGATGTTCATTGCTGTCTTTGTTTGGGTTCACTTTTCCTTTGTGGTATGCTTTGAAACGCCCCCTTCTGTAGGTTGGCATCTCATCCAAGGAAGTTTCAGGTTTCCTATGGAATACGTGGGTGGAGACGGGGCTTTGCGCTTTTTATGGCGTCTTTAGGTTAACAGTCACCCTCTTGAGTGTATGGATGAATGCACTGGAGCAGGATGGCGTGGAGGTTCACGTGCCTTTGTTTGGCCTCTCGCAGACAGCATTTTCCACGGGAACGAAGATGCCTTCTATTGCAACTCTCACAACAGCCTGGACTTAAATTATTTGAACGGCACCATCACCAACGGCAGCGTCTGCAGCATTCACAGTGTCAACTCCCTGAACTGCTCCCAGAGCTTCATTCAGGCGTCTCCCGTCTCTTCCAACCTCAGCATCCCTGGGAGCGACATCATGCGGGCTGACTACATCCCTAGCCATCGGCACAGCGCCATCATCGTGCCGTCATACCGGCCGACCCCCGACTACGACACGGTCATGCGCCAGATGAAGAGGGGCGTCGTGCACGCAGACAGCCAGAGCCAGTCCCTGCGCAACCTCAACATCATTAACACCCACGCCTACAACCAGCCGGAGGAGCTGGTGTACAGCCAGCCCGAGATGCGGGAGAGGCACCCCTACACCGTCCCTTATGGGCCACAGGGGGGCTACGGTAACAAACTCGTCGGTCCCTCTGACCAGATAAACCCAAAGAATAACTCGGTGCCCACCAAGCCGGGGGCAAGTGCCATCTCCCACACGGTGAGCACGCCCGAGCTGGCCAACATGCAGCTCCAGGGCACCCATAACTACAACACAGCCCACGTGCTCAAAAACTATCTCTTCAGACCACCGCCCCCCTACCCACGACCCCGCCCTGCCACCAGCACGCCAGACCTGGCCAGCCACCGCCACAAGTACGTCAGCGGCAGCAGCCCCGACCTGGTGACCCGCAAAGTACAGCTCTCAGTGAAGACCTTCCAAGAGGACAGCGCCCCGGTGGTGCACCAGTCTCTGCAGGAAGTGAGCGAGCCCCTCATGTCCGCCAAGCACCACGGCACGGTGAGTAAGCGCCACAGCCTGGAGGTGATGAGCAGCATGGTGCGGGGCATGGAGGCTATGACGCTCAAGTCACTCAACATCCCCACGGCCCGCCGCAACACGCTGCGGGAGCAGGGGCCGCCCAAGGAGGTGCCTGGCGGCCACGAGGCACCCCCACTGCCCCAGTACCACCACAAGAAGACTTTCTCCGATGCCACGATGCTAATCCACAGCAGTGAAAGCGAGGAGGAGGAGGAGCCTGCGGAAGCGGTGCCCCGGATCCCCGGGCTCCGTGAGAACCTGGAGTACAGCGCCCAGCTGCAGGCGGCCTTAGCCCGAATCCCCAACAAACCCCCTCCTGAGTACCCTGGCCCGAGGAAGAGTGTCAGCAACGGGGCGCTGAGACAAGACCAGGTTAGCCTTCCCCCTGCCATCGCCAGAGCCAGGGTGCTGAGGCACGGGCCTGCCAAGGCCATCAGTGTCTCCCGAGCTGACCAGCTGGCCGTCAACGGGGCCTCCCTCGGTCCGTCCATCTCCGAGCCCGACCTGACAAGTGTGAAGGAGCGGGTCAAAAAAGAGCCCGTGAAGGAGAGACCCGTGTCTGAGATGTTTTCCCTGGAGGACAGCATCATAGAAAGAGAGATGATGATCAGGGTAAGTGTTGTCCCCTCCCAGGGCATGTTGGGGGACAGCATCCTCTACTCCTTGTCCACGGGAGAGTTCCCAGTGAAAGTGTACATGCTGTAGACACCGAAGAAGGCGCAAGGCTTATTCAGAGAAGGTGTTTGAGCTTCAGAGAGTCACTCAGCATTTAAGCAGGCAGTATTTTATTTCACAAAGCCTTGTTTTTGTCCCTCCAAATAAATCTTCCACTCCTAGTACAAAGTGCAGTAATGGAGTTAGGACACCCGAGGTTGGTGGTGTCGAGACTGGGGTCTGGGCCAGCATTTTGCTGGTTATTCAGGATCAGACTTACCACGTGAGCTGTGAGGCGCTCATCTTCCTACACCTGTTGATATTTTGTTTTTTTCCCCAGAGGAGAAACAGTAACATCTCTTAAGAGCTTTCTGTGTTGATCCCCGTGGCAGGGTGGCTCACCACTATTGACTGACCATGATGTGTCCAGCTTGATTTTCAGATCTCTTCTCAATAGATGTGTAACACAAAGCCAAGGATGTCACCGTAAACTTGGAAGTTTACCGTTGAGCCTCAACTCCCCGTTAACCTTAGTCTATCAAGAATTCAGATATATGCATGTGAATATACATGCACATGTACATACATACATACACGCATGCATGCACAGCATTTGAACATGCCTAATATTAGACCTAAGAAACCCTTCTTCAGAATATGTGCCGTCCGGAAGGCCCATTATGGTGCCAGAGCAGGACAGTGCGGTGCTGGGTGTGCCCACAGGACAGCAGCGCGGGTTCTCTCTTACAAATGAGAAAATTGCTAGGTTGTCGCTGCTACTTTGAAAAATATTTCAGAACACCATTACTGCTTGTCCTGGAAATTTTCACTCCTTTTTAAAAAAGAAGTCATTTTGTTACAACTAATCAAACCCAGCCTGACTTCTGTGCACATACTGCATTCAGGTAACCCGGCATATTTTAGGAACTCCGGAAGAGTTGCAACTTAAAATTTGCCTCGATGGCGTTCCTTAGACTTCCTTCATTAAGACGTCTCCCCGAGTCTGCAGTGGGAATCAACCTGCAAAGAACAGTCAAGGGCCAGTGTTTTAAGGAAGCCACGTTCCTGGGTTCAGGAATCCAGTCCATCACAACTCTGTCACTTGAGGCAAACCTTAAGAACACTGTCAGCCTCACAGTTCCGGCTGTCAGGGGAGTAGTGCTAAGAAGCATTGGGGACAGGTGTCACTTTTTCCACTGGTTGCAAACCTGGAGGGAAATTGTGACTGATGTGCTTTCTCCTCTGGCGATCACACCTCGAGGTGGGTGCCTCGGGGGACACTTGGTAATTTAGGGTAGAAAGGGATTTTCATCACTTCTTGGCTCCAGGCTCCTTTAACACAGCTCAGCAACTTGCTGGCTTGATGTTCCTGGCTGGTCCTGCAGCCTCCTTTTGGTCAGATTCCTCTGCTTCTCTTGTTCCTTGTATTAAACAAAAAGCTATAGCCAAGCCCCCTGCACGGATTCCCTGCACAGAGCTTCACGCACAGTCACCAGGGAGTGAGGGGGTCTCCTCTGTCCGTCCCAGGTGCTGTGCATCCTGTCCACGTGGCTAATAGCGACTAGCTGATTTTACCCTTAGTTTGTAGATCAGCAACATTGTTGTGCCGTCCCTACTTCGCTCTCTCCCTTGCAGTTTTTCCCAAATCCTCTGTATACTTGGGAGCTCACGGACCGCTCCCCTGCACTGCTGTGTTGACCTTAGAGCGGGGTCAGGAGGCTGTCCAGCGAACCCGTGTGCCAGGCGTGATGGTGACAGTGCCGCATGGTTCTCCATCCGGCTTTTTATGAAGAAACTCACCCCAGCCTCCTCTCCACATCTCAGATGCTTCTCTGCCCTCCCCACCAATGGGCAGCTTTTGCCTGGCTTGTTAGGAATAGATAAGAAGAGAAGGCTGTCTGGGCCTCTTGAGGGGAAGAGAACAATGAGAAAGTTTAACCCCGCGGGAACAGGAGGGGGCAGGTACGGTGAGAATTTGCCCCGCGGCCAACTTCCCATAATTCAGGAGCTGCTTGTTCCTGTAGCGGATGATTCAGTCTGCGTCTACGTGGGGCCTCTTTCCCGCTCCTACTGCTGCCTGCAGATATATAGCCCCCCCGAACCTGAAATCAGCTGGTGGAGGGGTACGAGAAAAGACCAAGTCAGACCTTTGAGCTATTTCTTTTTTCTTTTTTATCTCCGGTAATAAGCTGATAGGATAAGTGAGAAGGATCTAAGAGAAATAGCTTATCCCTGGGCTTTCGTTTCTCACCAGGTGAGTTCCTGACTTTTTTGCCTTGGGCCCAGTTGGAGTCACCTGCGCTGCAGGTGGGACTGTCGGAAGGACCGCAGGCCCATTTTTCCGAAGTTATTACTCTTTCAAAACTTTGCAGAGTTGTGAAACCAATTCCCAGCTAAAGAGATAAGAGGGGGGAAAATTCTCTCTCACAAAAACAAACTTACCAGCAAACAGACAAAACCCAAAAATGTAAATTCGTATTTGTCTACATCTGCCTGGGATAGCGAACCCAGGGTCACTAATTTTTTTTTTTTTTAATTCTCACCCGAGGGTATGTTTATTGATTTTAGAGAGACGCAGAGGGGGGCGGGGGTGGAGAGGGAGAGAAAAACATCCACGTGAGAGAGAAACATTGATCAGCTGCTTCCTGTATGTGCCCTGACCAGAGATCACAAACAACCTTTGGGCGCACAGAACGATCCTGTAACCAACTGGACCACCCGGCCAGGGCTGGGGTCACTGTTTTTTAGACTGTTACGCCTTTTGGCTGAAAGTTCTTCAGTAGTTTTCTCATTCGTCGCAGTTATTCTCCTTTGAGAAGCTCCTTCTGTTTGCCTGGTGTGTTGGCCACATCCCTGGAGAGGCACCTTATCTCAAGGGCAGCGTCGCTCACAAATACGGGGCCTGTTCTGAGTGCCGGTGGCACCCAGGGGATGAGCGAGGTGCCATCCCTTCCACCCATTGTAAGAATAATCCTCTCACTCTATGCCATCTGCCAGTGCCATGGTCCCATCAAGACACCTCTCTCTGGGGAGTAAATTTATAAATGATGGACTCAGAAAAACCACCAGAAGCTTTGAAAAGAAACCAGGGATAAGATGACCCCTTCATGTGCAAAAGCCCAGGGTGTCTGCAAATTGGTTGCACTTCCGTTTGGCTCAAAATCTCCCTCTGCTTTATGAAGTCTCTTGGTGCTTCTGACTTGTATGACAAAGTGATTTTGGGGACATGCTCTAACTGGGTTGCCTGAAGAGAGTAAAAGGAGGTGTTTCATGCCTCACCCAGCTCAGAAGGCATGAGGCAGCACAGCAGTGGGCCAGGCACCCGGGGCCTTGCCAGAGCCAGCCTCGGAGTGAGTGCAGGTGAGGACAGAGAAGCCATGAAAGCCACAAACAAGGGCCAGATACCAACCTCCAGCCTTTCCCTGCGTGGTCTGCTGAGACCCCAAATCGGTATTCTCCCACAGCAGGGTCTCATCTGTGAGGTCCCACCATAGCTATCGGAAGCCAAGGCGTCCACTCCATCTTTCACAAAGGGATAGCCTGGCGGGTCATCCTACATAGCCCCAGGCTTCGGTGGGAGCACGTTGGCTAAGTCACATCAGCTCTCATTCTGGGGTGACATTTCAGGGATCGAAGGTTCAGTGCAGGATTAACATCCTTCCATTTAACCCCTCAGAATGGAAACTTGAGCAAGTTTTGCTTTACAATTTATGCACCCAGCTCTCTAAACAGTGCATCAACAGTGTTGATTTTTTATTTGTTTGTGGGGTTTTTTTGTTTGTTTGTTTGTTTGATGAGCTCCTGTTGCAGGGTGTATTAGTACCTTGCTTATACAATTTTTTTCCTTTAATTTTTTTTGGCGAGCCCTGTTTCAGGATGTATTTGTACGGAGTCTTTGCTTGTGTTTGTTTGCTGTTCGTTCATGCATTCATCTGCTTTAAAGTCAGAACTCAGGAGCCCTGTAGGAACGGGCTTTCCTGCGCAGTGGGAATTAATGGGTAGGCTGTGTTTGAATTTGCCCTGCTAATGGTGAGTGTCTGCATTCCTTGGCTGGGGAGTCACAAATTTGGGGAGATTAAAACACATTCCAGAATTCTGCTGGTATCATAAACAATGAGAACATGCCTTTTCTTGCCACAAGAATCTAGAGAAGCAGAAGATGGCAGGTCTGGAGGCGCAGAAGAGGCCGCTGATGTTGGCAGCGTTGAATGGGCTCTCGGTTGCTCGGGTCTCGGGGCGGGAAGACAGTCGAGTCGATGGCACCCGGATTCCCATGGACGAGAGGGTAAGCACCGGGCTTGTCAAGCACGTGACCCGCTCCCTGTGTTCTTAGGATTCCAAAGCTCTCTCCTTGCCCAAACATGCCAGCACTAGGGTTTATTTGATGAATTAATTCTTCTATTTGAGATTAGCAAGATGTAGTCTAGCTGCATTGTATTAAGCGGGTCTCATCCAAAGGTCTAATGTTTCTTTGTCAGGTTGGCTCAGTGATGGCCGCCGAATGAGACCGATCCCTTGACCATGTGGCCATGGTCAAGTCACTCAGTTTCTTTGGGCCTCTTTGCGTTTTTGCAAACCAAGGAAGTTAAAGAATTGCGGTAGCTCTCAATGTCTGTGATTTTAATGAATGATTAGCACTATTTAGGAAGTGAGTATTTTATGCAAGCATTTATAGAACTTCTTTTAATATGCTGTTTAAATTGCATGTTAGTGTTTAGAGGTGAAGAAAGGTGTTTCTTTAGTTCCTGAAATTACTATCAGAGGTTAAAGAGATAGGTTTAGAGAGTTAATAATGTCAGGGTTTTAGATTCCTGTCAGTATATATGAAGTCGTAGAAGGTTTTTAAAGCCAAGAAGGGACTTTAGAGGAATTATGTAATCCAATTAATACCTATTATTGTAATTAGTAGTTTGACCATGGGAAAAATAAAAGGAGAGGGGATTTTATTTTAATCCTCAGAACTGCAGAACTGTGTACCAGTATCATCTTAAAATTCAGCTCAGTAAAATGAGCTATGTACGCGGAGAAAGGGGCGTTTGGATAATTAAGACCAACAATCTCCTTACACTGAGACTTTAAACAGAGGTGTTCATAACAAAAATACCAATTCTGGATTTCAGCTCTTGCCTGGTCTTGCAGACTTGTCCTGTTGAAAGTATACGTGAGAAGGAGATTGGTTACCGGGCAAGAAAAACTAGTAATATGGTTAATAATGAGACCAAATAATCAGCCGTTAGTTGGACATCTTGAAACTCCTTATTAATTCCACTGCTGTCAATATTTAAAGAAATCTGGTTGTTTTGTTGGGGTTTTTGGATAAGGTAATTCGGTGAGCTGAAGATTAATTTCTGTTGCAGTTCAGAACCCTGAAGAAGAAGCTTGAAGAGGGAATGGTGTTCACAGAATATGAGCAGATCCCAAAGAAAAAGGCAAATGGCATTTTCAGCACAGCGGCTCTGCCCGAAAATGTGGAGCGCAGCCGGATCCGTGAAGTTGTCCCCTATGAGGAGAATCGAGTAGAGCTGATACCGACCAAAGAAAATAACACAGGCTACATTAATGCCTCCCACATCAAGGTGAGGCGGGGAGCGCGCCGGGAAGGTTTAGTGAAGATGGTTGGGTTAAAGGTAAAAACGGCAGGGAGAAAAAAATGTGGAGCAGGCTGCCACGGTGCACCTTGGCTTGTCCCCAGACCCTGAGGGGATGTTTTTGAACTTCTGGGCTTTTCTTACTCAACTGGAAGGGCATGCCTGTCTCTGCAGAGGGAAGGAAGCCTATAGCAGCCGTGGGGAAGACAACCGGTCAACTATTTCTGAAGCTTGCTTGTTACAGAGGATTTAATTTTTCTCTCTCTCTCTCTGGTCATAACTCCCCAAAACTCACAGGAGAACCTTGAGTTTTCACGTTGTAATTAGCAGATGAGGGAGAATTCGGAAGTCACAGGCATTGTTTTACTGTCATGGAAGTTTTTGCAATGTTCAAGAGCAATCAGACGTCCCTGTTGACCCTTGCAATACTACAGGTGTTGCATTTGACACCTGAAGTCCCAAAGCCGCCTCCTATTGAGAAGAGCGGACTAATTTAAACATAAACCATGAAGGTGTGCTTGACAGTGAATCTTGCAAGATTTACCACACCATTCAGTGTGTTAGTGTCTCTACATTTTTGTTAATATTTCAGGTACTTCAGACCTTCTTCTCTCAGTATTTCATAGACTTTTAAATTAGCTTAGTTTGACCCTCATTAGAGGTCAGACTTACAGATACTTGCATACAGACGGTTCGGTGTCTCCTAAATAGCTTACCTTCCTCAGCGTCCCTAATGACAGGACACATTTGTTTAGAACGTCACCATTTGCTCTGCCCTCTGAAGTAGGAGATTTTATTTATATACGAATGTTAAAGCAATTGTTTCAGGATGTTTTTAAACAGTGTAAGGCTCACCTGATTAGTCTGGTGTGATCAGTAACCTTAGAACCTGTTTCTGGCTTTGCCCACAGCTGTCGTCTACCTTCACTGGACTTTTCGGCTGTAGCCAAATCCCCCAAAATACAGCCAGATGTCTGGCCCATATATCAGTTATTCTAGTTTTGATACAAAATATGGCAGGCATACTGAGGTGGGGATCGTGTTTTCGCACACAGAGCAGAGATAACCATATATTTTTCTAAGGATCAGGAAGTACTGTCAAAAGAAATGAAAGAGCACTATCACGGGTCAGATTGTGTATTTCACCCGTATGTTTGAGAATGAGAACGAAAACAATAAAAAACGAACCCAGGAAACTCTTTAAGTGAACCAATGACAGTGCGTGACATGGGCTTCGTTTAGATGACGAGACAGTGGCCGAAGTAATGTGATCGAACAAAGAGACAACTCACACAGCTGTTTCTTTATAGAAAGTCTATGAAAATCTTGCATGGCGATATTGTACTATGTTCTTCTTTTGGCCAAATCTCCTCTCCCATTTTCCATCTGCTGTCTGGAAAAAGCTGTCGGTCGGCATCAGCAGGGCCCACTGGGTGTCCTTAGCAGGAGCACTCCCTTCCCCAGTGTTCTCCGGGCCCCACATTTCATCTGTGGATCCGGGTTAGATGTGGGTGCGTTTAATAGACCCACAGAGCTTGCAAGAACTTGTCTGTGTTTTTCGAATAGAGTTGTCTATCTTGCCAATGTTTTCTCCCTGGGTTCCAAATAGCCGTTAACACAGAACAGAGATGTATTTGCTCCAGAGGTGGAATCACATCTGTGAAATCTACCTCGGTAGCATTGGTGGTTGTGTTTTTAATGCCCTCCTGTCAATACTTGGAATTTGCTGGAAGGCCCGAGGCAGCAGCATACTCTGGAAGTATTTATGGTTCCTATATGTTGGGTGCCAGCGAGGCTGATGTTGAAAATCACAGCTCCACCAATAACCCAGCTCCCCGCCAGCCAGCAGCTATATGGATGTTACCTCCCACCAGTACTTGGAAAATGGATTTCGCTTGCCAGCTTTGACCTAAACGTGCCTTGTGTAATCAGACAATAACTGACATTGTTTTTGTTTGAATCAAGTTAGTCTGTAGTTTCATAAAATAAATGAGGGGGAAAAGTGTGAAACAATGATCACTTCATTACTCCTAGAACTATCTAGAGCTCTGCACTGGGGATGTGTGAGGGGCCGGACTTTGCAATGTCGAGGCCCAGGAATGGAAAGGGACACAAAAAGAATCCTTGCCAAGGCCACCATTCCAGCCGGATAGCACGACCTTCAGCACTCTGGGCACAGCTTCTTACTGACGACTTTTCTGCCACTGAAATTTGTAGCTGCAGAATCCTTCTCCCAAGGTCACTCTGAGCAGCACTGGGCAATGATTTCATTTTCCAAAACCATCCCATGGCTCCAAGTTCGGTTGGACACTGGTACCGCACAAGGGGAAGTTAAGGACAAAAGAGCATGTATTGTTGACTTAAGTGCCTTCATGACGCCTCTCCCATATGTGGCACAATGGAGTGGCGGCCACAACCAATGTTTATGACACCCTTTGTACTTTGTACCAGGTCAGCAGTAGAAAGACATTACTCCTGAAGCAGCTTAATCCATGGTAGACATCTTCATCATTTAAAAGGATGCCACAGAGCACTGTCACTCAAAATGCAGGTCGCAGCGTGGTAGTGGGATGTGAAGCCAGTTTAGTAGGTAGGACCAGTTTGGGTGTTGGTTTTTGCTTTTTAAATAGACTAGAATAGAGAAAAGAATGGAAATTATCATCATACCTCACACATAGTAAACCTAATTATTGTTCCCGTAACAAATTCTGTTAGGTTATATACACACACACGCATTCATTTGATACTGTGTGTGTGTGTGGAGATGTTTACATATACGTGTGTTTCTGACATGCACTGGTTTGTACGTAATTACTGCGGGTTGCAGACAAAAATGTATTTTAATAGCATTCTCTTGTGAGCCTCCTGGTCTCAGGGTTTTGGTAATGGCACCGACCCATGTGACCTGCCCGGGGCCAGCAGGTGATTCTGTCCTGGGTTTGGGTTGCTTCACCGATGCTGTCCTTGGTTTGCAGGTGGTGGTTGGTGGGGCAGAATGGCACTACATAGCCACGCAGGGGCCCCTGCCGCACACGTGTCATGACTTCTGGCAGATGGTGTGGGAGCAGGGAGCCAACGTGATCGCCATGGTCACCGCGGAAGAGGTAAGGGGACAACCGTCTGTTCCCGGGGGGAGGGCTTGCCAGAGATGGGCTGCTCCATACCTCTCCGGCAGCACCACGCTCTGCAAATCCTTTTCTCTCTGGCATGCACGTATTTTCTCTTCCTGTGTCCACATAAATTTATTTCACTTTGCAAAGATAATTTATTGCATCCTGCTTTCATCAGCTTTTAACTCTTTTTCCCGCATTGCCATGAACTAAAACCAAACACACTCAGAAAGAACCTGCTCACTTTCGTGTGCTACGCAAAACCATGGCCTTTCCATTGGAATTCGAGAACTCGGGCTGCTTTCGGTAAATAGACACGTGTCCCCGACCGGGGCGTGGCCAGCCGAACAGCCATCATGCTTACTGGCAGAAAAGAGACCAGAAACTGTTGTTCCTGTAGAGGTCTTTATTCTTTAGGGAGAGAAAAAGATTTTTTTTTCTTCCTCTGCCCAAACAGAGTTTTACTCTTGTAAGTAGAAAACTCTACGTGGCATTATGTAAATGGGAACACGTCACTGAGTAGTTCACCGGGAACTTCATGTCTTTGGGGGAAGATGTTTTGTGTTTCTTTTCTTGTCACATTCTCAATTAAAAAAAAAAATTCTTAACCACCTCCTTTCATTCTTTTCATTAAATTTTAACATGTTTTGAAGTCATTTCAGGAACTGGTTTCATGTGGTTTCTACTGTATATATGGTGTTACACACCCCCTTTGCTAACAATTTTTAAAAGGTGAGGAACAGAAAGAAATGAAAAAGAAAAGTCACATTTGTTCATTGACTGTTCTATGCAGTTGCTTTCCAGAGCAGTGCATTAGAAGCTAGTAGTGAAAGGGACTTCCCCTCTTTAAAGCCACTTGTCCTTCTCTGACCTTCTGTTTGACCTTCCCACAAAGAATTAATTCTCCTCGCATCTCTAGGATAGTTGTATCTTTTGGAATTGCGTAAGATGCAATTGGAAGGATGTCCTTCAACTTAACGCAGTGTACCATCTGTGCTAACCCAAGAGCCATGGTGCCTAACAAGACAGGTGCGATCCCTGTCCCCAGGGAGCTTATGTCCTAGAGGGAGGGATGGTAAGAAGTGAACAAGTCCGGTAAACTCAGACAGTGGCAAATGCCTTGGAGAAAAGGCTACCAGGTAACGGGATACAGAGTGACCAGGGCTTCTTTAGAGGGGGCAACCCAGGACCCTCCAAGGAAGTGGCATTTGAGCTGAAACCCGAGTGACAGAAGAGGCCAGCCTCATGAACACCAAGTCCAGTGATCTGTGAGGCAGCCTCTGAAATTTGTAATTGATTTAGATACTGGGCAGTAACGTCAATTCAAGGCCTCAGGTAAATAAAAGAGGTAGGCTGCTTCGAACAAAAGAAGGCTTGCTTCAGCCAAATAAGTGAGGGGGAGCTTCTTTGTATCACCCAGAGATGTGCTGTTTGGTAGGCCGGCCAGCCGTCAGGGCCTGTGTAAGGGGCAAGTCCCCCAGCGCTGGCCGCTCGCTCCCACAGCGCAGCGTTTCCCCTCTGCCTGCACCCACTCCCTGCCCTGGGTCCCCTTCCGAGCCCCCGTCTCGCCCACCCTCTCTCCAGTGATCTCAAAACTGTGCAGAAAATTTAAAAATAGACCCATTGTGTAAATGGTGGAGAATGCATGTGCTCAGCAAAGATTATACCATGACTGGAGAGAGAAAGGTGGTGCCCCCAGCCGTTCTCTCTCTCAGGGGTCAATCGAACTAAAATGGGTCAGGCTGAAAAAAAGGCGAGATTGACACTGGGTGACAGAGACGGTCCCTAGTCAGGGTGGGTCTAACAGAGAGAGCAGAGCCCTGGGCCGAACCTCAGAAATGCAGAGTGTGAGCTAGAATGACTGCTAGAATCCGTCACTCCCCTGCCTTAGGTCACTACATCACCTCGGGATGGCTTCCCACTGTCTGTGGCATGAAATCCAAACCCCCTACCGTGGACCAGGACGCCTTTCCGACCTCCTCTCGCCCACTATGCCCCACACTCGCCAAACTGCAGCCACTCTGAAGACCTCTCTGTTTCTTCAACCCCCCAAGCCGGTTTCCACCTCTAGACTTTGCGCTGGCTCGTCTCTCTGCAGCATTCACCTGCAGCTCAGTTGTGAATCTTTTACATTTCCCATTGATGTAACTACCATTGTACATCTTATTATGGGTCTTAGCTAAGATTTATAGGATCTAATCTCTGATAGACACTGCACAGTGCTACTGAGTTAGTGACTTAGAAGCTATTTATATTTTTCTCTGTCCTCAGATTTTAAGATTAAAAGGATAAGAGCTTCCTTCCCCTGACTTTTTTCCAATTTTGCTTTTGTGTGTGATTCAGGAGGGCGGACGAACCAAGAGCCACCGATACTGGCCCAAACTGGGTTCCAAGCACAGCTCAGCCACCTATGGAAAGTTCAAGGTCACCACAAAGTTCCGAACAGATTCTGGTTGCTATGCAACCACAGGCTTAAAGGTCAAGCACCTTTTGTCTGGGCAGGAAAGGACGGTGTGGCATTTGCAGTACACTGACTGGCCAGATCATGGCTGCCCAGAGGATGTCCAAGGATTTTTGTGTAAGTTTTCT